>QEOT01001618.1:0-21596 GCA_003123785.1 Pterocarya stenoptera | reverse complement strand
AGTTTAATGTGCTTTTATGATTTTAATTGGTGTTCTACGATTTAATTTCCTTTTATTTTAAAATATGTTTATTACTGGAGTTGAATATTTTATTTTAATTAGTTTTGAGTTTGTTTTTGTTTTATTTAATTTACTGGTTTAAAAATAGTGTTTTTGAGGATCAGTTGTGACTCGAAAGTGGTGAGGATTAGACCTCATTTCTTTTCCCCTATCTTTTCTTTTCCTCTTTCCTTTTTCTCTTCCTTTTCTTTCTTTTTTTTCTTCTTTCTTTTTTTTTTCTCTCCTGCTTTCCCCCCCCGCGCGCTCGACCCCCCTCTTTCTCTCTTCTCTCTCACGTCTGAACGGACTCACCGCCGTTGCTCCGCCTCCGGCCGGCCGTGGCCCTCACCGCCAGCACCACCGGCTTCCCCACCTGCCAGCGAGCTACCCCTCCAAATCTCAGCCTACGCCGCGCCGCCGTTAGCCTCCGAGAGCCGTGCGAAGACCCGATCCGTCGTCGGAGCCGCCCGTGCGAGCTCCACTTCCGATTCGATCTTCTCGGCCTTAAACCACCGTTTCGGCCGCCACCCACGGCCAACTTTCACTACCATTAGCTTCACCGACCTCAATAGGCCATACCCTATCAATTTCAAGTCTTCGTTTGACTTCGTGCAAATTTGAGTTTACAGTGTATTCGGCCACAGTGTTTTTACACTGTGGAGTTGCTGATTTGGTGCTTCCAGTTCCTCCGTGATCCTCCTAAAATTATTATCAAGCGCTGTAAGTATTTCTCCAAAAGACTTTTAAGACTTTAATATATTTTTGCACTAACTTGTTTTATAAACTGTGAATTGGTTATCTGGTTGTGCTGATAACTGTTGGTTGTTGATTTCATGGCATTGTGCACGCATGCGTGGGTGTGTGTGTGTTTTAAGGAATTATATTTAAGACTTTTTGGGTGCGTGTGTATCACCCCCAAGCCGAGATGGGATATTATCTCGGTGGAGCTCCTCTGGACACTCAGGAGCGGAATATACTGAGTGTCGTCCCCTGGGGCTTTTGCCCGGGACTTGGACGGGATGGTAGCTCTCTCGATCCGACTCCATGACTCCTCGGGCTGGCGGAGGTTAGAGGATGCCTGGCTATGTACGCGGTGGGCGCGGAACTGGTCATCACTCATGTATCACTTGCACGATCGTTACCCGTGGGGTGAATATGGGAAGCCAGAGTATGTGGATGGTCCCTAGGGGAGGCCATGGTGCATACGGTTAAAATTGGAATTAAAGGAATTATTCCTGGTTTTAGTTTTGTGCCAAATGGTGCTTTTGGGGTGAGTGGAAAAATTGTGTTTTTCGAGAAATGTGTTTTCTCGAGTTTTTACGCTTGGGTCATCATGAGCATGCATAGCGTTGGTTGTTAAAATATATTTATTGTCTTTGAGTTTTCTGGGTTTTACTTACCTGCGGTTCCATTTTGTGGGACTGTAGATTTCGATGCAGGTTTTGATGAGGCTGAGCCCGAGGATGCAGCTCCGTCTGAGGAGTAGGGACATGGCTATATTTGTGTTGAAAATTATTCCTGCTTTTGTATATTGTATCTTATTTGACTTGATGCTGTTTTGTAAAAAAAATTGTATTATGTTGACAAGTGGATTTTCAGTACTCTGATATTGTATTAAAACTCTGGTACTTAGTTATTTGACTTAACCGTTCCGCTGCGTATTTTATTGTACCCGTGTTGTCATCATCTCGGGTGTCTCGATTTCCGTGTGTGTCCGTACATGGAAGTTGGGGGCGCCACAGTGTTTAGTGGATTGCCACTATTAGACAGGTAAAGCACTACATTGATTTTGTGCCAGGTGTGACAATTCCTAGCCGACCTTTCTTTGAAGAACATGAGTCCTTGACAAATTTGAAGGGACAAGGTAACTTGTTGACTAGAATGCATGCTAAGTGGAAGGATTGTTTTGAAAATTTTCCTCATGTAATCAAATACACATATGATGAGGAAAATTTTGTGGTTAATGCATTAGCAAGAAGGTATGTCCTTATCTTTATTTTAAATGCAAAGTTATTGAGATTTGAATATGATAAGAAATAGCAGCTAATGATAATGACTTTGCTAGTGTGTATGGAACATGTGAGAAAGCATCATTTGGTAAGTTCTATAAACTAGATTGGTACATGTTTAGAGAGAATAGACTTTGTGTGCCTACTAGTTTTATGCTTAAGTTGCTTGTGTGTGATAGACATGGTGGTTTGTTGGGTAACTTTGGTGTAAGGAAGACTTTAGACGTGTTGCATGAACGTTTGTGGGTCTATTACTTGCCCTTCATTGAGTTTGCATATAATTGGAGTGGTTATTTTGGTGTAAGGAAAACTTTAGATGTGTTTCATAAACGTTTGTGGGAATATCATTTGCCATTCATTGAATTGTTACATGGACTTTTGCAGTAGTATCATTTGCCCTTATTAGAGTGTGCATACGATAAAACCTTGTGTACTACTATTTCTTATTCTTCATTTGAAATTGTTTATGGTTTTAATCCACTTACTCCTTTAGCTTTGATGCTTTTATTTGTTGATGATAGGAGTAGCTTGGATGGATCTTTTCAAATTTTTGAGAAAATTAATAATAATGCATATAAAGTGGATCTTCTCGGTGAGTATCATGTTTTTACTACTTTCAATATTTCTGACCATTCCCCATTTGATGTAGGTGGGGATTCAAGGTTGAATCCTTTTGAGGAGAGAGGAATGATGGGCACAAAGATGGACGTAGTCTTAAAGCTCCTTTGTAAGTTCCAGATAGACAATTACATGGTCAAGAGCCAAAAAGATCAAGGAGGCAATGTAAAGATTGATGCAATCTACTTGGGATGAAGCTAGCAAGACTCCAACACTCAAGATGGGCTTCAGAGAAGGAGATCCAGTTTTGATCCACTTGATACAAGCTATGGAAAACATGAGTTAGAGTTATTGTTTGGACCTTGTTTAATTTATTAAAAGGGCTTATTTTATTAGTTATAGGAATTGTTCTAGAATAATGGGACTTGAGGATGTTCGGCCCACATATGTTTTATATTTTATAAAATAGGGTTTCAAGAGAAGTTTTTAAGGGTAGTTTAGGGATTGTTTTAATTTGCAGCTAGGGTTTCTTTTGGGAAGGCCTTGTATGTCGCCCAAGGGTATTTTGGGAAAGGATTTTTTGTTAACCTAGGGTTTTTGGGGGATTGGGATATATAAGTTACTATAGCTGAGTACTGTAGCTGTGGCACTATCAACTTAGGGGTATTTTTGGAAAATGGAGATTTATTTTAGCTAGGGTTTCAACTAGATTTTGGTTCAAATACTCTTTGTAGCCTCATTACATTAGTTTTATGAAATTTGATGAATTTATTCATTGTGAGTTGAGTTTATCTCCTCTTGTTCTTGAATGAACTTTTGAATTTATCAAAAGTAAATCACAACCTTTGTAGCGTTCTTCTTTATAATTTAGGTTCTTGAGACAGGTTCTTCATCGGGTCTAGATTTTCATATAATTTAGGTTCTCAAACAAATTCCTCAACGGATCTAAATTTTTCATTGGGTTGATTTTGGCCTTCTTGGGTGAGTTTTTAAATTGATTGTGGGTTCAAGGGATTCCATTCCCATAGGTTCATACCATCGAGCTTCGGGAGGTGGGGGATAAATATACTGAAATGGCCAAATGGATAGCACGGCCTGCCATTTACTACCAAAGTCATGGCGGTTACCCCCAAGATTCAAAGTTCTACAAGTGGATTCGTACGATGGGTGCAAGACCCCTTGGAGCACTTGGAAACTTTCAAGGCTCACTTGACCCTGCACGAGTTCCCAGGAGAATCCGTGTGTAGGGCATTCCCACTTACATTGATAGCTTCATCGGTTCGGATCCATGCCGCCCGGTACCATTGATGACTTCGTCGGTTCGAATCTCTTCTTAACACAGTTCATGTCAAGCTGAAATTGGAGGCGCTCGGCCGCCTACCTCCTAACAGTGAAGCAGCAGGACGACAAGAGCCTAAAGTCGTACCTCTCTCGGTTCAGTTAGGATCGTATGACTACGAATGACTAGGATGAGAAGATCACCTTGGCAGCTCTACTGGGGGGAATCTAGCCTCGAAACCTGTTCATGACTAAGATAGCCCAGAGAACCCCCAAAACACTAGGGAAGTTTATGGGTTAAGGCGAGGACCTCATTAATGCTGAGGACCTCCTCAAGGCCTTGATGACTCCTCGGAGGAAAGAGCTAGAGCAAGCGGACAAGAACGCCACTGGACAAAAAGGCCGGCCGAACTGCGAGGGGGACAAAAGGGAGCACTGAAGGCCAAGTGTGCTCAAGTGACCGGTGGGCCCCATGTACACATGAGCCTGACCGTAGAAGGCGAATGCGCCCTGAGCCAGGGGAAGGAACCACGGCAAGGCTAGGAGAGCCACAAGTACTGCGTCTACCACCTGACGGACTGGTATAGTACTGATAACTACTACACCCTAAAGCAAATGAGGGAGATGTTGGAGGGCCTCCTAGACAAGCTATTGTAGAAGGCAGACAGATAGGAATAGTGTGAGCGTGGCCATTCGAGGGCCCGGCAGAGTGAGATCCTAAAGAGATAAAGGCCTGGGAGAGAGGCCCGAAGGAGTCCATGACGTCGGAGCCCAGTAAGGGCAAACAACCTAATGGGTGAGATTCGAACAATCGTGGGAGGATAAGTGGGAGGAGGTTCTACCTCGTCGGCTTGAAGGGCTCGATGTGAGGAAGTGTTCACAACGAGAAGGGTCATGATTGGCACCAGCAAGCACGTCGGGGGAACAAGATAACCGTCAATGAGAAGGATGAGAAGAGCATCCTCTACCGCCACGATGATGCATTGGTGCTTACCGTACAAATCGCCAAGTTCACTACTTGAAGAGTCCTCGTCGACAATGCATTGGTGCTAGACCCCAATGTCGCTCAAGGGCTTCAGGGGCAACATCTTCTAGCCAATGGGGGCCACCATGCTGTCCATCCTAGCCGAGAAGTCCCCCATGACATTGGCCATAATGGCCAACTTCCTAGTGGTTAAGGCCGCTTACTCGTACAATGTATTACTAGGCCACCCGACCCTCAACAACCTGATAGCGGTAGCCTCCACCTACCAACTCAAGATGAAGTTCCCCACAGATTTGGGGATGGGATAGGTCCTCGGCGAGCAAGTGCTAGCCCAGGAATGCTACGCTCGGGCGCTAAGGGAGGAAGTTAAGGAAGTCAAGATGATCGGGGAAGCAGGGGAGGCAGCCGGACCAGACCACCTTCACTGTCGACCATAGCCAAATTGGATGAGGAAGCTCGAGACGAACAACAGGCGTGAGTGCATAGTGCAGGTAGGGACCAACATGACACTTGAATTAAGGCAGGTTGTGAAGCAGCTCCTCATCTAGCACCAGGATGTGTTCACCTGGAGTTATGATGAGATGCCCTACAACTAGGAAGGTCAAGCAAAAAGGCCAAAACTTCAGTGCTGAAAAGTATGTGTTTATGGCCGAGAAAGTGAACCATCTCCTTGTGGCATGGTTCATCTAAGAAGCCCACTATCCCAAATGGCTTTCCAATGTGGTGTTGGTCAAGAAGGCAAGCGAGAAGTGGAGAATGTGTGTCGAATTTACGGACCTTAACAAGGCTTGCCCGTAAGACATCTTGCCCTTGCCTTGCATTGATTTGAGAGTAGACTCAACGACTGGTCACCCATTTCTCAACTTCATGGACGTATACTCCGGATAACCAGATCTGGATGAGTCCCGATGATGAAGACAATATGGCTTTCATCACATATAGATGACTCTACTGCTACAAGGCCATGTCGTTCTTCTTAAAGAACGCTGGCGCCACCTACCGGTGGCTAGTCAACCGTATGTTCAAACAACAGATTGGCCAGAATATGGAAGTGTATGTAGATGATCTATTGGTGAAGAGAAAGAAACCCAAACAACATATGTCAGACCTAAGGGAAGCCTTCGTGGTACTCCGATGCTACCTGATGAAGGTCAACCCACTGAAGTGCGCCTTCGGAGTGGAGTTGGGCAAATTCCTGGGTTTCATGGTCTCCGAGCGAGATATTGAGGCCAACCCAGAGAAAGTTGAGAAAACAGGGGGGATCCCCCCTGTCGCAACCTTCATGAAGTCCAAAGACTCGTCGATCAAGAGGCACCCTTAAATCGCTTTATTGCCTGGTCGACCAACCGATGCCTTCCATTCTTCAAGGTCTTGAGGAAGGCCTAGGAATGAGATATTGTTCGTGATGAGGCGTTTGCCGAACTGAAGAAGTACCTAGCCCACCCACATGCCCATGTCGCCACATGTCGTGTCCCCAGTATTAATCTGAGATACAGAGGAAGGACAATGACCGGTCTATTATATGAGTCGGGCATTCTGCAGGGTCGAGGCTGGGTACCTGCGAATGGAGATGTTGGTGTTCGGTTTCCACAAGAGGGTTAAGGCCATACTTCCAAGCCCACCCTGTGAAAGTACTCACCAACATTCCCCTCAAGAAGATCTTGCTGAAGCCCTGCTTGCCAAATGGGCAATCGAGCTAAGTGAATTCGATGTAGTACCTGCCCTGTATGATAATTAAAGGGTAAGTGTTGGCGGACTTCGTGGCCGAGTTCACAAACTTCTCGAAGAAGATACAAGTTGCACCCCAGGGAAGCATTGATAGGTTTATGTGGATGGATCGTCCTGTTGCGCTGGTGGGGGTGTAAGGGTGCATATAGTCACTGAACATGGGGAAGAGCACAACTATGTGATAAAGCTCGCTTTCAAGGTGACCAACAACGAGGCCGAATATGAAGCGATGTTATCGGAGATGTTAGTGGCCAGGCTGTTGGGAGCCACGAAAATCTAGGTGAAGGTCAATTCCCAAGTCGTCGTCAGTCAGGTGTTGGGACAATTTGCCACAAAAGGAGAGAAATTGAAGAATTACCTCCAGCAATTATAGAATGAGGTTGCAACCAACATCCTACTATGCCTGCATGAGATTTTACACTGACGCCTGGAGAGGTGGAGGATAGGAATGATGTGATCACTGGAATGAATTCTTTGATTTGCTTTAAGATATTAATTTGTTGGTTGTTGTTAAGACTTTGGATATTTTAACTCATGGATAATGTTGAATATGATCACAGGTACCCTTTCTTTGTTTTCTAATAACGCTACTATGTTATTTCACTTGAGAACAACACATTCATTTGTTCCCATGGCCTACTCTAGATTTTGCACTTTAGAAATAGAAAAGTTGAAGTTAGTGGTCTCGATCCCAACAGGAAATTTGGTAGTCTGTGATGAGATTTTACCGGGGTGTGGTTTATCTATTGAAGGAAGACTAATGGCAGCGGATTTAATAGTGTTTCACATGATTGGGTTTGATGTAATTTTGGGTATGGAATGGTTGGCTTCATACCACGCTAGTATTGATTTTTTAAAAAAGTAGTATTTAGACCCCCAAAAGAAAGTGAATTTCGGTTTGCAATGTTGAAAGTGAGGTTGCATCCACCCATTATATTTGTCTTTCAGGTTGGAAAACTATTACGTAATGGTTGTCAGGGGTTCTTAGTCTGTGTGGTAGAAGCATAAAAAGAGGAGTTGAAGTTAGAGTAGATACCCGTTGTGAGTGATTATCTAGAGGTTTTCCCAGAAGATTTTTTGGACTACTGCTCGAGCGAGAGGTAGAGTTTGCTATTGAATTAGTCCCAGGCACAACACCCCTTTCGAAAGCACCTTACTGGAAGCCACCATTAGAATTAGCGGAACTCAAGGAGCAATTGCTAGATTTATTGGACAAGGGTTTCATCAGGCCCAGTGTGTCACCTTGGGGAGCTCTAGTTCTTTTTGTGAAGAAGAAAGATGGATCAATGAGAATGTGTATTGATTACAAGGGACTTAATTGAGTGACCATAAAGAATAAGTACACCTACCCCGTATTGAAGATTTGTTTGATCAGCTACAGGGAGCTCAGGTATTTTCTAAGATTGATGTTTGATCTGGGTACTATCAATTGAAGATCAGGGCAGAAGACGTGGCTAAGACGGCTTTCAGGACCCGTTAGGGCCATTATGAGTTTTTGGTCATGCCTTTTGGCCTGACTAATGCCCCAGTAATATTCATGAATTTGATGAATAGGGTGTTCCATCAATTTTTGGATAAGTTTGTAGTTGTTTTTATTGATGAAATACTGATATACTCCAAAAGCAAGACCGAGCATGAAAAACATTTGAAATTGGTTCTGGGGACACTCAGAGATAAAAAGTTGTTTGCTAAATTGAAGAAGTGTGAATGTTTTCTAGATTTGATCGCATTTCTAGGGCATGTAGTTTCAAAAGATGGCATTTTAGTGGACTCAGGGAAAGTGGAAGCAGTAGTTAATTGGTTGGCACCGAAGAATGTTCATGAGGTTAGAAGTTTTTTGGGATTGGCAGGTTACTACCGTCTATTCATTGATGGTTTCTCTAGAATAGCAGTTCCTCTCATTGCACTCACTAGAAAGAATAATAAGTTTGAATGGACAACAAGTGTGAAGAAAGCTTCCAAGAGTTGAAACAGAGATTTGTGATAGCTCCTATGCTAACAGTCCCCATTGCTAGATGAGGATTTGTAGTTTACAACGATGCATCAAGGCTTGGATTGGGGTGCGAATTGATGCAACATGGGAAGGTTATAGAATTCGCCTTGAGTTTAAAATATTTCTTTACCCAAAAGGGATTACATATGAGGCAGAGGAGATGACTTGAGTTGATCAAGGATTATGATTGCACCATTAATTATCACCCAGGTAAAGCTAATGTTGCAGCCGATGCCTTAAGTCGGACATCGCTAGGACCAACAGTTGCAGTTATTACCACTCAACACCAGTTGTTAATGGACTTAGAAAGAGCGGGTATTGAGGTTATCACTTGCGATCCATAGGGTCTCATGGCCAGTTTAATGATTCAACCAGCCTTAGTAGACCGAATTAAGGCCACCCCAGAAAAAGGATTTGGGGTTAATGAGTTTGGTAGAAGAAGTCAGGAAAGGGACTAAATTCGAGTTCAACATGTTTGATGATGGTGTGTAATGTTCATAGGTNTACAGTTCCACAAAAATGGAACCGCAGGTAAGTAAAACCCAGAAAACTCAAAGACAATAAATATATTTAAACAACCAACGCTATGCATGCTCATGATGACCCAAGCCTTAGTAGACCGAATTAAGGCCACCCCAGAAAAAGGATTTGGGGTTAATGAGTTTGGTAGAAGAAGTCAGGAAAGGGACTAAATTCGAGTTCAACATGTTTGATGATGGTGTGTAATGTTCATAGGCAGATTGTGCATGCCAGCTAATGATGAACTGAAAAGGGTAATTCTAGAAGAAGCACACTATTCTTTCTATACAGTCCACCCAGGGAGTACCAAGACGTATGGGACTTAAGAGAGTCTTATTGGTGGAATTGTATGAAAAGAGAAATTGCCAAATTTGTGGAACAGTGACTAACTTGCCAATAGGTGAAGGTGGAACACCAGAGACTAGCAGGATTGATACATGCACTTCAGATTCCAGAGTGGAAGTGGGAGCATATCTCCATGGACTTTGTGACAGGCCTACCAAGGACATTGAGTGGACAAGATGCTATATGGGTGATCATTGACTACTTAACGAAGGCTGCTCGCTTTGTGCCCATTAAAGTTTCTTATAAGTTGGAGAAACTAGCTGAGCTGTATGTGCAGGAGATAATGAGGTTGCATGGGATACTTGTATTCATTGTGTCGGATAGAGATCCTCGTTTCACTTCAGAGTTTTGGCGAACCCTACAGGTGGCCATGGGTACTAAGTTAAATTTTAGTACTGCTTTTCACCCTTAGACAGACTGACAGTCTGAAAGGACTATTCAGATCTTAGAAGACATGCTAAGGACATGTGTGATGGACTTTAAGGGGTCTTGGATACGACATCTACCTTTAGTTGAGTTTGCTTATAATAATAGTTATGAGGGTAGTATGGGAATGGCACCCTACGAGGCATTGTATGGCAGAAGGTGCATATCTCCGTTGTATTGGGATGAAGTGGGTGAAAGGAAACTTTTGGGGCTAGAGATTATTCAGAAGACCACAGAAAAGATAGATATCATTCGGGCTATAATGAAAGCTGCTCAAAGCTGACAAAAGAGTTATGCTGATATCCGTCACTGCTAGTTAGAGTTTGAGGTTGGAGATAAGGTATTTTTTAGGATAGCACCAATGAAAGGAGTTATAAGATTCAGAAAGAAGGGAAGCTGAGTCTTAGATATATCGGGCCCTTTGAGATTCTTGATCGGATTGGACCTTTGGCATATAAGGTAGCACTTCCATCGATACTTGCGGGGGTGAATAATGTATTTCATGTTTCCATGTTGAGGAAGTACAAACCTGAGCCCACCCACTTTATTGATAATGAGCCACTTCAGATTTAGAAAGATATGACTTATGCAGAAGAACCAGAATGGATATTAGAAAAGAAGGAATAGGTGTTACGGACTCGAACTATCCCTTTGGTTAAAGTGTAGTGGAACAATCATGCTACTAACGAAGCTTCTTGGGAATTGGAGGAAGAGATGTGAAACAAGCACACATGACTATTCGATGGGGGGGGGTTTGGATAACTTGAAGCAAATTCCAAGGACAGAATTATAAGGGGGGAGAATGTGAAACCTAGGCCCGTGAACGAAAAATTCAACCCAGCTTGGAGACATCTCCCTTCAATTCTTCCCCCACCCCCCCGACGGTTACCCCCTTTTCTCTCCTCTATTTTTGCTGAAAATTTCTCCCCCAATCCCAATATCCCTTCTCGGTAGTTCCTTTCCCCTTGTGGTTTGTTTTTCATCTCAAATCTAAAGTTCTCTCAACAAACACATCTTCTCTTCCTCTCTCACCCTCTCTCCTCTTGTGAAGTTTGAAATTTACTACCAACGCCCAACGACCGTCATTTCACCTTTACCACAGTAAGCGACCCTCTCTCCTTCTCACCATTGTAGATTTCATGTGGGTTTGGTGTTGTGCGCGTGTATGTGTTCATTCTTGGAGTTTTGAGTTGCTGAACGGTAGTAAGCCTCCTCTCCTTCCCTGCTTCTCATGAACACACCCACATTCACTCCAAGTTAATTTCCCCCCATTAAATCTTTGTGAAATGAATTTCAATGGTGCAATCCATAGGTTTTGGGGATTTTTCCTATGTTTTGTGTTATTTTGGGTTTTTGCTAAGAATCTCTCATAGCAGTAAGCCCCTCCCATTTCTCCTATGCTCAGACAACACTCACTTCAGTTTTTCACTCACAAATTCACTTATCACAGATCGTAACTGCTCTTTAGTTTTCTCATCACGCTATGCACTTCTAGATTCAAGAAATCGTAGACTCTGTTCACACTAGTAAGACCCCCACTCAGTTCACATACTTTTTCTCATTAATTAGTCATTGTGTTTTGTATGGTATTACTTAATTGAAAATATTGCAGACTTTGTTGCGTATTGAGAGTGGTGGGATTGTAATTTCTTGGTTGGATGGAAATGTGGATAGCGTGTGGTTGATGTGGCGGTTGCATGGAATTTTTATAAGCAAACACCTTGTGTTGGACTGGTCTTGAGTTTGGATTATTTGTTTTGGACGTGCAGTGTATTAAATGGATACTCGAGGTTTGAGTAGTGGTTGTTTTTGTACTGTTTGGGTTTTATACCGACTGTTGGAGTTCAGGTTAAATTATTTGGAGGTATATTATTGTTGTTTTGGTTGAGTTGTTGGTGGTTGCTTTGAGTTATGGGCTGCTAAAGTAGGGTTGATATATTGATTATTTGAGTTTGGCGTTGATTTCGGTAGATGTATTAGTTAATATTGAAATTTGTATATGGTATTCTGGGTTGAAGTACGGGCTGTTTGGGTTATTATGTGGCTGTTTGAGTTGTGTTAATTTGCGGATATATGGTTTGGAATTATGGGTTCTAATTATTTAGATTGAAGTTGTGTTGTTGGTCATTAACACTTGGTGTATATTAGTTTTATGAATAGGTGATGAGACTAATAGAGGTTGAATTCAAGGCATAAATAATACACTGTAGGAGTCAGGTAAGCTGGGTTCCTATGCTAGATTTTACACTAATTATTGAGACTAAGGTTGACTTTTTGAAAATTTGGCATGTTTTGTTATGAAATGAGAACTTGGGAAAGGCAACCTCGGTCGTTCATTTGCATTACTCATGAAATATGTATAAAAGAGGGAAAATATTTTCTGACATGCATTACGTAGACATGAGCTTTATTTTGTCATACTGTCCTTGAAATGTGAAAAGGAGCAATATTGAAAATCTAGAAATTTGTGCATTTATGAGAAAGATGCTTTGACTTTTGTTTTCATTATGTGAGAATAACCTGAATATGTTTCGATACTTTGTTTTGTTTTGATATGGCTCTGAAAACCTTTGGCATGGTGTACTGATTTTGTATCTGACTCTGTCTTTGCTTTTGCTATGCTCTGTACTGCTCTTGCTCTGCTTTGTTTGGGTTAGTACCAACTTCTTTGTCTATGAGTGCACCCACTTTGGAAAAAAAGTAGTTTTATGTGGTCTTTCCTATGTTCACACTTAAGGCTCCTAGAATAATAAGGAGAAGATTTACTTCTGTCTCTATCCGGTTTGGCCACCGGGGATAGCACAACCCTACCATGGGGTTAAACATGGTCTCTGCTTTGTGAGATGCTCTATTTTGATGTGATGATGATGCTCAGTTTCATTATGCCAAAGTAAAACATCGCTCTGTTGTGTTTGAAAACCAGTCTTGTTTTGCTTACAATTTTTGAAAGACATTTTTGTTCTGCATACTATACTTTGTGAATGCTCATGTTTGCACATTGATATATGTCCTCTGCTTACTAAGTTGTTGATAATTTACCCCTTGTCTTCATAATATTTTTTAGATGATTTAGACGATACACTTGGTGATTCGGAATAGAAGTTTGGGCAAGATTGGTTGGTTGTGGGAAGTTGAGTACCTAAGGGTACTTTCGTTATTAGAGTTATCTTATGAGTAGTTGGATTTTAGTGTGTACAATTTGATGTATGGAGACTTATGAATTTATGGTTTTTATGTTATAATTAATTAAGGAAGACCTTATTGAGGGATTTATGTGGTTGAACTCAATGGATAAGTTTATGTCTTGCATGGGAATAGGTAGAGATGTGATTTGCATTATAAGAGATGGATTGAATTTTATGTTTATAGAGTATTTAGAAATATCACTTGTACTATGAAGATATGATTTTAAGTGATAAGAAGTAACTTTTCGACCGATCCTCGATCGGGGTGTTACAGTTGGTATCAAAGCCAGGTTTGAGGTTCTAGAGATTATAGATAGGCATTAAGAAATCATTTTCAGATTTGAGGTGATTGTGGAGTGGACTATAAGAGCACACCCAATGACTTATTTATCCTATCCTTTAAAATACATCATCAAAACTCTCTTTTTCAATTTTATATACTAACTTTCACAATACGTTATATATCAGCTTATCTATTTTTTTTTTATATCATTTAAATTATGACACCCCGATTTTACATGCTTTTTATTGAAGGGCTTTTGAACTAAATATTTGATTTTGAGCCTTTTAATTTACTTTAACGTGTTTTCGTGAGATTATTTTACGATTTTTAAATCGAGAATTATTTTAATGTGCTTTCATAATTTTAATTAGTGTTCTGCAATTAAATTACTTTTTATTTTAAAGAATGTTATTGTTGGAGTTTAATATTTTACTTTAACTAGTTTTGAGTTTATATTGATTTATTTAATTTACTGTTTTAAAAATAGTTATTTTGAGGATCAGTTGTGACCCAAAAGTTGTGATGATTGGACCTCATTTCTTTCCCTCTATATTTTCTTTTCCACTTCTTTTTCCTTTCTTTCTTTTCTTTCCTCCTAATTTCTTCTCCTTCCAGCACGCGAATCCCCTCTCTCGTCTCTCTCTCTCTCTCCCCGTGAGATTTCGATCTCTCCTTCCAGCCACCGCCGCGCACCACCGTGGTCCTCATCGGCCGGCCCAATCGGTTCCCCAGCTGCTGGTGACCATCACCTCCAATCTCAAGCCGGCTAGCGCCACCGTTTGAAGCCACGACATTCTTTGCATTGCTGCTCCGCCGTCAGGCCGGTTTTGGCCGCTATCTTTTCACCACTTCTTCACCGGCCTCTTGCCGTCCTAACCCATCCAACCCCAGCTCCGATCCGTCACTGGTAAAGCCCCATTGTCTACATCTTCGATTTCACTCTTTTTGGCCTTCCACCGCCATTTCGGCCTACACCCCCGGCCAACCATCACTTCCACTAGTTTCACCACCTTCCATAGGCCCTGTCCTACCATTCCCTAGCTTTCGTTTGACCCTGTTTGAATTTGAATTTTCTGTGTATTTCGGCCACAGTGTTTTTACACCATTACGTTGCCTTCCAGCAACCTTTTGCACCTCCGTGATCCTTCTAAAATTACTTTTTAGCATTGTAAGTATTTCTCCAAAAGCTTTTTTAAGACTTAAGTATATTTTTGCACTAACCTGTTTTATAAACTATGATTTGGTTATCTGGTTTGACTGATTATTGTTGGCTGTTGGTAACTGGTTGATTTCATAGCATTGTGCACTCATGCGTGGGTGTGTGTTTTGGGAATTGTGTTGTAATGTGAAAAAGGCTTTTCAGGTGCATGTGTATCACCCCCAAGCCGAGATGGGGTATTATCTCGGTGGAGCTCCTCTGGGCACTCGAGAGCGGAATATACTGAGTGTCGTCCCTTAGGGCTATTGCCCAGGACTTGGACAGGATGGTAGCGCTCTCGATCCGACTCTGTGGCCCCCTTTGTGCTGGCGGGGGTCAGAGGATGCTTGGCTATGTATGTGGAGGGCACAAAATTGGGTATCACTCGTTGTGCACCACTTGCACGGTCGTTACCCATGGGGTAACGAAGGGAGCCAGAGTATGTAGATGGTCCCTTGGGAGGCCATGGTGCATACGGTTAAATTGGAATTAATGGATTTATTCCTAGATTTTAGTTTTGTGTCAAATGGAGATTTTTTGCATGCGTAGAAACATTGTAATTTTGGAAAAATGGTATTTTTCTTAGGTTTTGCGCTTTGGTCATCATGTGCATGTATAGTGTTAGTTGTTTTAATATATTTATGTCTTGGAGCATTTTGGATTTTACTTACCTGTGGTACTATTTTTTTTGGTACCGTAAATTTTGATGCAGGTTTTGAGAAGGCTGAGCCTGAGGATGCGGCTCCACCTGAGGAGTAGGGACATTGGCTATTTTGTATTTGAAGTTAATTATTCGCTTATGCTTATTGTATTTTATTTGATGTTGATTTGTAAACAAATTATGTTGACATGTGAATTTTCAATACTATTGTATTGTATTAAACTCTGGTACTTAGTTATTTGACTTAACTATTCCGCTGCGTATTGTTTATTGTACACATGTTGCACTACGCACACTCGACACGTGTCGTTGGGGTGTGTGACTGTGTCATCATCATCCTGGTGCCTTGATTTCCGTGCATGTCCGTACATGGAAGTTGGGGGTGCCACAGGTGGTATCAGAGTAATTTAGCTCTGGGTAAGGCCACGTGTCCCTTAGGTGAAGTACCAGAATTTTTTTTAAAGCTTGATTTGAAGTAGTTTTGAAATTATTTTATTTTTATGATGTGTTATTTTATTTGTTTTAATTATTTTATGTTACATTATTTATTTTAAATTGTTTTATTATATTATTTTACGTTCTAATCGGAACTAAAGTGGGATTGAGGATTATGCTTTGACAGAAAAATGGTAAGGCTAGGGAGACAAGATAAGGAACCCATGGGGGAATCGTCTCACAGTGAGATTGATAATGCCATTACCAGGGCTTTGACTAGGTTAACCGATCTTTTTCATCAAATTATCAGACTGCCGCTAGCTAACCAAAATTTGGCTGTGCAAGTGGGGTGCTCTTATGAGAGGTTCCTTAAGCATAGGACCCCCATGTTCTTTGGAGTAGAAGATCCACTCCAAGCTGAAGGTTGAATCAATGGAATTAAAAGGACGTTTGAAATTTTTGGATGCAAGGAAGCTCAACAAGTTTTGTATGCTAGTTATCTACTGCAAGGAGAAGCAACAAATTGGTGAAGAGCGAAGCGAAATCTCCTGGAGAGAGAGTTTGGATCTTTAGCCACTATGTCTTGGCAGCATTTTAAAAAGGAGTTTGATGATAGATTTTTTCCTCCTGTTGTGAGAAGGCAGAAAGTTCGAGAATTTAATAGTCTGGTTCAGGAAAATATGACTGTGGACCAATACTCTCATGCTTTCTTGAAGCTTGGGCTTTTTGCGCCCCATCTTATTGCCACCGAGGAGTTACAGGTGGAGCGGTTTCAAGAGGGTCTGCATCTTGAGATACGCAGATTTGTGATTTATCAGCAGATTTCCTCTCTCCATGAGTTAATGGACTTGGCCACTATGGTTGAGCGAGAAAACAGTTTTGCTATAGGCTCCCCTTCAAGCCAAAAGAGGAGGAGTTTTGCTAGAGAAGGTAGCAGCTCTGGGTCTCCGTAGAAATTTGTACAGAGGTCTGGGGCCCGACCACAGGCAGCCCCTGGTGTACGTATGGGAGGTTGAGCTCCAGTTTGTCTTAGGTGTAATATAGCTCATGAGGGCGAATGTCATCCAAGTGGAATCCGGTGTTATAGATGTGGCCAGCCGGGCCATTTATATCACGAGTGCCTTAACCAAACTCAAAGAAGTCGAGGGGGCCGACGTGGTGGAAGAGCTAATCATAGGCGAATGGTACAAGCCTGAGTATATGCAATGACCCCCGGAGACGTTGAATATGAGGCGCCAGCTACTCAGGGTACCGGGGGGATTACAGGTATAGGTTTAATTTAATTTTTAGATTTGGTGTTTGGTGTAAAATATTTGCTTGAATTTTTTTGGTGTATGTGTGCTTCAGGTAGAGTTTGCCTCTATGATTTTTTTGCATGTACATTATTTGACTCTGGGGCATCTCTGTCATTTGTATCAGCCACCTTTGCGCGGCTGTGTAACTTGGTCGCAGAGCCCTTATCCCAATCGTTGGTTGTGGCTCTTCCTAATGGGGAGATGGTGTGTTGCTCCAAAATCACGTTGGGTTGTCCTTTGGATTTTGGTAGAAGGACGTTTGATGCGGATTTAATTATTTTCAAGTTGTTGGGATTTGATATTATTCTTGGTATGGACTAGTTGTATCGGTATTCTGCAAGTATTAATTGCAGAAATTGGATGATTAGCTTTTAACTTCCGAATGGGGATTACTTTGAGTATGTGGGAAGTAAATTAAGAGCGAAGCCAATAGTTATATCGAAAATTTAAGAGAAGAAAGATATAGCTTGTGGGGCGAATGCTTTTCTAGTCCAAGTGGTTTCTTCGCCATCTGGAAATTAGACTTTAATGGATATTCCCATTGTTGAAGAATTTTTAGATGTCTTTGTAGATGAGTTGCCTGGGTTGCCTCCAGTTTGTGAGATGAAGTTTCTTATCAATTAAGGATAAGAGATAAAGATGTACCCAAGAAGGCATTTAGATCAAGATATGGGCATTATGAATTTAAGCTTATGCCTTTTGGGCAAGCTAATGCCCCAACAGCCTTCATAGATCTAATGAATCTGGTATTTTGACCCTATTTGGATTCTTTTGTAGTGGTCTATATTGATGATATTCTGATTTATTCCCAAGATTTGGAGGAACATGCTTATCACCTTTGTTTGGTGCTTGGAAAATTAAGGGGACATCAGTTGTATACAAAGTTAAGTAAATGTGAATTTTGGTTGGAAGAAGTTAAGTTTCTTGGACATGTGATTTCTCGAGATGGAGTGGCTGTTGATCCAAGCAAGGTGGAAGTTGTTTTGTCTTGGGCACATTCTTCAACAGTGTGTGAAGTTCGCAGGTTTTTGGGATTTGCTGGATATTATTGAAGATTTGTAGAAGGATTTTCCCGATTGTCTGGACCTCTCACTGCGTTGACCAGAAAGAATGTTGAATTTAATTGGTTAGATAAGTGCGAGAGAAGTTTCCAAGAACTGAAAAGAAGATTGACAACGGCACCAGTATTGGCTCATTCGGAGTCAAATAAGCCATTTGTGGTTTTCAGCGACGCATCCAATTTGGGTTAGGGTGTGTTCTTATGCAGGAAGGACGAGTTATTGCTTATGCATCTCGTCATCTAAAAGATCATGAAAAGAATTATCCTACTCATGACTTGGAGTTGGTGGCAATAGTATTTACTCTCAAGATCTGGCGACATTATCTATATGGTGTGGTGTGTGACGTTTACACCGACCATAAAAGTTTGAAGCATTTATTTTTCCAGAAGAATCTCAACATGAGGTAGAGGCGATGGCTAGAGCTAATTAACGACTACCAGTGCGAGATCAAGTATCATCCGGATCAGCCGGATCTAGTTGCTGATGCATTGACCCGGAAATTAGAATTTTGTAGATGAAGCAGAATCCTCAGGTGTGGACTCTCTCCTTTGCGGGATGAGAAGACTTCTTATTGAGAGTTCACAGCAAGAAGAATTATTATCCTCGATAATGGATGTCCGAGTTGATGATTTTAAGGAATTAGAGACTCTTCAAAGAAAAGACCCGAAGTTGTTGGATATCAGGAAGAAAGTCAGGAAGTCTAAAGGACCTTCACACTACAGTTTGGATAAAGATGGCATTCTTCAGTTTTGGGATCATAGAGTTATTCCTCGAGATTCAGAATTTGAGGAGCGAATATTGGCTGAAGCTCATGCAGCTCCTTATTCAGTTCATCCTGGTAGCACGAAGATGTATCGAGATTTGAAGAAAAATTTTTGGTGGGAAGGGATGAAGACTGATATTGCCCTGTACATTGAGAAGTGTGACACATGCCGCCAAGTGAAAGCCGAACATCAAAGACCCGCGGGTAAACTTCAACCACTTCCTATTCCTAAATGGAAGTGGGATGATATTACTATAGATTTTGTTGTGGGTTTGCCAAGGACTCCAAGAGGAAAGAATTCAATTTGGGTGATTGTGGACAGGTTGACCAAAAGTGCTATTTTCTTGCCTGTAAATAATGCCTACTCTTTGGGTAAATTAGCGCAGTTGTATGTTAAGAAGATTGTGAGGTTGCATGGAGTACCCAAGAGTATTGTGTCGGACAAGGACCCGCGGTTCATGTCACGTTTTTGGAAGAGTTTGCAGGCGGTGCTAGGCACTAATTTGAAGTTTAGTACTGCTTATCATCCTCAGACTGATGGTCAATCTGAGCGTACTATTCAGACCTTGGAGGATACACTGAGAGCGTGTGTCATGGAATTTTAGGGAAGCTGGAAAAATCATCTCCCACTTATGGAGTTCTCTTATAATAATAGCTTCCATGCTTCCTTTCAGATGGCTCCGTATGAAGCGTTACATGGGAGGAAGTGTAGATCGCCCTTGTGTTGGGATGAAGTCGGCGAGAGGAAACTAATTGGGCCTGAATTAATCCAAGAAATACAAGAGCAGGTCTGAATTATAAGAGCTAAAATGGCAGTAGCGCAAAGCCAACAGAAAAGTTATGCAGATTCAAGGAGAAGAGACTTGTCTTTTGAGGAAGGTGATTGGGTTTATCTCAAAGTCTCTCCTATGAAAGGCTTTAAGCGCTTTGGTAAGAGAGAAAGCTTAGCCCAAGGTATGTTGGACCTTTTCAGATTTTCAAGAAGGTTGGGGTTGTTGCTTACAGAATTGCCTTGCCAGAGTATTTTGGAGAAGTTCATGATGTGTTCCATATGTCCTCGTTGAAGAAAAGTTTTGGTTAGCAAGAGCCGCGTTTTATTGACCCAGGACGCATTCAAATTTAGCCTGACCTTACTTATGAGGGTGCCGACGCAGATTGTAGATTGGAAGGAGCAAAGGTTGAGATCTAAGTCGATACCTTTGGTGAAGGTAGCTTGGGGTGATCAATTGGCTCAGATTTCTCTTGGGAAAGAGAAGCGGATATGATGGAGCAATACCCATATTTGTTTGGATGAATGTTGGTACGTCTCTTAAGCCTACTTTAGTGGCATCTCATGCCTGTCTTTAGCGTTGATGTTTGACCCTACAATTTCAAGGACGAAATTTACTTTAAGGTTGGGAGGTTGTGACACCCCGATTTTTACGTGTTTTTTATTGAAAGGCTTTTTAACTAAATATTTGATTGTGAGCCTTTTAATTTAATTTAACATGTTTTTGCGAGATTATTTTATAATTTTTAAATCGGGAATTATCTTAATGTGCTTTCATAATTTTAATTAGTGTTCTGTAATTAAATTGATTTTTATTTTAAAAAATGTTATTGTTAGACTTTAATATTTTACTTTAACTAGTTTTGAGTTTATATTGATTTATTTAATTTACTGTTTGAAAAATAGTTATTTTGAGGATCAGTTGTGACCCAAAAGTTGTGAGGATTGGACCTCATTTCTTTCCCTCTATATTTTCTTTTCCTCTTTCTTCTCCTTTTGTTCTTTTCTTTTGTCCTTATTTCTTCTCCTTGCAGCACGCGAACCCCCTCTCTCGTCTCTCTCTCTCTCTCCCCGTGCAATTTCAGTCTCTCCTTCCAGCCATAGTCGCGTACCGCCGTGGTCCTCACAGCCTAGCCCAATCGATTCCCCAGCTGCCGCCAACCATCTCCCTCTAATCTCAGGCCAGCTAGCGTCGCCATTTGCCCGCACATCCCGTCCGAGGCCGCGGAGTTCTTTGCATCGCTACGCTGCCGTCCGGCCACCTTTGGCCGCCATCTTTTCACTTCTTCACCGGCCTCTTTCCGTCCTAACCCACCCAGCCCCAGCTCTAATCCGTCACAGGTGAAGCCCCATTGTCTACATCTCCAATTTCACCCTTTTTGGCCTTCCACCTCCATTTCGGCTACCACCTACGGCTAACTGTCACTTCCACAAGCTTCACCACCTTCCATAGGCCCTATCCTACCATTCCCTAGCTTTCGTTTGACCTCGTTTGAATTTGGGTTTTTTGTGTATTTTAGCCACATTGTTTTTACACTGTTACATTGCCTTCCAGCTGCCTTTTGCACCTCCGTAATCCTCCTAAAATTACTTTATAGCATTGTAAGTATTTCTCCAAAAGACTTTTTAAGACTTAAGTATATTTTCGCATTAACTTGTTTTAGAAACCGTGATTTGGTTATCTGGTTTGACTGATAATTCTTGGTTGCTGGTAACTAGTCGATTTCATAGCATTGTGCACGCATGCGTGGGTGTATGTTTTGGAAGCTGTGTTTAATGTGAAAAAGGCTTTTTGGGTGCATGTGTATCACCCCCAAGCCGAGATTGGGTATTATCTCGGTGGAGCTCCTCTGGGCACTCGGGTGCGGAATATACTGAGTGTTGTCCCCTGAGGCTATTGCCTGGGACTTGGACGGGATGGTAGCGCTCTCGATCCGACTCTGTGGCCCCTTGTGCTGGCAGGGGTCAGAGGATGCTTGGCTATGTACACGGAGGGCGCAGAACTAGACATCACTCGTTGTGCATTACTCGCACGGTCGTCACCCATAGGGTGACGAAGGGAGCCA
>QEOT01001616.1:194627-265240 GCA_003123785.1 Pterocarya stenoptera | reverse complement strand
GGTTGGCTCAAGTGGTAAGAGCCTTGTTCTTGGTGGTATGCTCCCTCTAGGTCAAAGGTTCAATTAACCCATGAGTGCAAATAATTTTTAGAGGCCATTGGACTGGAGAATTTATTCTTGGATTACCTGATGTGCACTTGCAGAAAACTTCTTGCCGAGGGCCTTTACACCTCCTCGACATATTAATGTTTAGAATTGTGTTTTACCAATTAAATCACAACAACATCAACAAGATCACTGGTTTAATATGGTTCCATTGTATAATCAGATCAACTCCAATGGTTGTAAGGCCTCATGTCAAACTTACCTGCCAGGGATCTTATATGTTGCTCCATTAGTTGATGTACCAATGGCAAGGTGCCCCATCCATGCAAGAAACAAGAATTTCATTTAAATTTAATGAATATAATCGAAGGAACAATGCTTTCATCAACTTACTCTATCAATGACAACCATTGCTATAGTGTCATGGTTGTGAAGACCAACGAGGGATGATCTAAACTCAACAGTTTCCATAAGCTTGGCTTTGGAACATGCCCCTTTAGTTAGGTCAAGGGAATCCCTTGGATGATATGGGCCACAACTATTGATAGGTACAACATTTTGCCTAAAATTAGGTTGGCAGCGATTTTCCTTCCATTTACTCCACTTTCCCAAAGACTCGAATGAACTAAGGTTTGTGGGTCCCAGGAGACCCATTGGTAAAGCAAATGTAGAGGCTTGCTCTCCAACAAGCAAAGTATGTTTAGTATGCTGCATTACTAATCTATCAGCTCTGATGGCGTCCTTCACGTACCTCATGGTAGCGACAGCTCCAACCTCCATTGTCACCTATGTGTGTCCTTAGCAGACACATGATAGATGGTCATTTCTATTGTACACCGAGAAACATGCTACAATAGAGAGAACAACAATGGATGGCAAAAACATCAAACATGAAAATGGTGGTTACCCCATCCATGACCAGAGCATCCATTCTCATTTGGACTTCCACCATGCCCAACTGTTCGGAGTAAAATCATAAAAGTCCAAAGGATAGTTAAGCTTATTAACCATTCTGTGCTCAACAGTGATAACTAAATGCCAAAGGTAATACTCCATTTGTTAGAATATGAGCTGTGCATTGGAAGTTCTTGGAGACTAGATAAAAAGATGATAAATCATACACTCAGCCGAGAAAATATTAATAAATTTCTTTTTTGGTGTTCTTCTGTAGCATGAAAATTTAGACTTAAGAAAATATCAATTTATAACGATATTGTCTGTTATTAATATAAAATCAAGATTCAAGTTCCCGCCTGTTCCAGCAGTTCCTCGCAGGCGGAGCAACCCGCCACAACAGTGTCAACTGCTGAAAATCCACAATCAATAGCTCTCCAAGTAGCTCTAACAACATCTAAGAAGGGCCATCATTGGCAGATCCAGTATCACTTAACTAGGTATCTCTAAGCTTGCGAAGCCTCTTAATTGTAAAGACTTATGCGATCTATAAAGTCTAAGGAAAAGAATCAAATAAAGAATAAATATAATATAAATAAAAAAACTCTTTTTTTTTATTGAAAGATTAATTTGATTCTTAATCAAATTATAAAAAATAAAAGGATTATTAACAATCCCTGAGACGCTCCCGCTAAAGTGCATATCGTGTGGATATCCAATATATCACTCGCGTTTCTGTTACAATATGACTTATTCTAATCTAAATATCGAAAATCTAAATAAAATATATAAAAAATAAAAGGTTTGAATGAAATGGGGCATGGTGTTTGGATCATCTTAGATGTTTGGTATATTTCTCGATTAATTTCTTTTTTCTTATATCTTGTGAGAGGGGGGTTTGATGTCGATTGCCAGGCGTTTGAAGGTGGAATCTAAGACCTTCATTTTTTGGGAGGAGGGAGGTAATTATATTCGCATTTACGAGTGGAGCAAAGGGTGGTTAAGTTTGTTTCTCTTAGAGTGCCGGTGTTGTCATGGCTGGCAAAGCTGTTGGAGGAATGTTTGGCACACCCTTGAAGTGGTGGGTTTTTCAGAAAGTTGAGGGAGGGTAATGGCGTTGTAATTATTTGCTACGCGGTCAAGAGTATTGTAAAAGATATTGCTTATTCGAGGTGACAAGGCCTCCACACTTTTTGGATGTAATTCGATGCCTTACGTGATATAAATAGAAAAATATGGACTGACCCACGATCAATACATTGGACACGGCCTGAGGCCTGATCTAGACATTACCAACAACTAACCCACTTACAAAATAATTGACCCACGTACAAAATAATTGGCCCACTACGTGTGACTCAGTCAATACCCATTTAAAATATAAAAATACATAACTGACCCTTTAAGAAAAGAAAAAGACATTACATACCCAACCCTAGACACTTATACAGAAAAATGGAAGCCTAATGTTAATGTCCAAACCGCCGAACATAACAACACCTTTCCCCTTAGAGGACCTTCCCCGCAAGGTATGGGAACTTCCTCTAATGTTCATGCATTTCTTCCCAAATAGAATCTGATGGACTAAGTCCTTGTAACTGAACATATTTTTGTACCACATAATCTCGTAGTAAGTTTTGTAAAATCCTAAATAATTAGTCCCAACTGATTGAGCCAATTCACACCTAAAATAAGCTCAAATTCTACTAAAGGCAGTGAGTATAAATGTGCAAAAAGGGATTGACCTTGTAGGTGAAAGAGACTATCTCACAACATTTTATACTTGGAACTTGCTCTCCATTTGCCACCACTACTGTTAGGTTGCGACTCTCGTCAATGTAAAGATTTGCCCATAATTAGGAAAAATATTTACATTGAAGTTGTATGTGCTTACTGTATCAATTAGGACAACCATTGATTGGTATCCTACTACACCCCATAATTGCAGTCTGCGGAAGCGATGTGCCCAAAATAGCATGAAGGGAAATTCCTAGCAACTCTCATTTTTCAGTGGGCTCTTCGATGATTCCTATCACCTATTTATTGGGAATACCCTTAAATACTTCCTCTTCTTCCTTTGGTTCTAGTCCCTCCAACAAAAATAATTTAGGTGCTCGACACCTATGCTCTATCTGGTATTTTTCATCACAATAATAACATATTCATTTTTCTTGCCTTTCTTACATTTAGGCTAAGGAGATTCTCTTAGTACGTATGGTGGACCACATATTGGGAAGAGGTGATGGGTATTTCTTGCTTCAAGACGTGGTGGAGGTGGGGGTAGCGTTAGTATGGGTGAAGGTGCAAGTAGTTTAGGAGTATTAGGTTGGGGTAGGTCGCATGGTTTTTTGTGTTTGAACGTTTGCCACACCTCTTCTTCCGGTAACCTTGCAAGCTCAAAAGCACCCGACAGCATTGTAGGCTTAAACATGGTCACCACAATCCACAAGTCATCTCGTAACCCATCTAAAAAAGTACTGATACAAAACTCCTCGGTAAGTCCACTGATCCTATTGGATAGTATCTCAAACTGGATTTGGTATACCTCCATTGAGTCTGTCTAGTGGAGCTTTGTGAAAGCCCCAACTGGATCCTTATAAGTCGAAGGCTCAAAATGGGTTTGAAGGGCTACTACAAACTCTTCCCAGTTGGTAACTGGTCTAGACTCCATAAGTCAATAGTACCATGATAGAGCCTTCCCCTCCATATGAAAAAAAATCAATTTGAAACTTTTGATCATCTGGAGTGTTACAATATGAAAAGAACTGTTGAGCTTTCAGGATCTACTCTACAGGTTCAGAACCATCAAATCTAGGGAATTCCAATTGAAGAGGCCTCGCTTGGATTCCCACACTGCCCTCAAATAAGGGATTTCCATTTAATTTAAGATTATTACTTGATGAACTCCCTCTTCTATTTTGACATGCAGCAGTAACCACCAAGTGATCATAACTGGCCGCCAGATTATTAAGCTCCTAAAGGAGGGCCTCCAACAGCTGTTTCTACCTTTATTGCTCCTCTTGCAAATGAACCGATTCACCTTTCAATGCAGCAACTGCCTTAGCTAACTGACCATGGAGGGTGCCTTCAGCCATGGTGCAAAAACCTAGCTCTGATACCACTTGCTATGCGCTCAGGAATTGAAAGTTAAAATTGTAAAAGATATTGGCTATTTGAGATGCCAAGGCCTCCACACTTAGAAATCTTTGGGATGTAATTCAATGCCTTCCTTTTAGATGCTTACACGATACAAATAGATAAATATGGACTAACTCACGACCAACACATTGGACACAGCCTGATGCCTGATCTAGACATTACCAACAACTAACCCACTTACTAAATAACTAACCAACGTACAAAATAACTGGCCCACTACGAGTGACTTAGTCCATACCCATTTAAAATATAAAAATACATAATTAACCCTTTAAGAAAATAAAAAAAATATCAAATACCCAACCCTAGACACTAATACGGAAAAATGGAAGCCTAATGTTAATGTCCAAACTGCCGCACATAACATTATTCAGTGTTATGCTAATTCAAGGTTACATTTTGGCATTGGATGAGTATGGGAATGGGAGCAAAAGGGGCTCTTTGATTACTCCTGAAGAATTACATGGGAGAGGTTTAGAAGAATTCATGCTTTTCATGCTTTTGATAGGTGGTTCTGAAGTCCCTATTCTAGAAGAGGAAAATAGAGACCAATATGCTCAGGCTATTAATGTTCAGGAACGGCATGGGAAGGGCCAAGCAACATGTCGTCAGTGGGTAGGGTCTTCCTTCCAAACGATGCATCTTTTGCTTCAGTCTTGAAGAAACCGGCAGGTAATAGCTTTAATGGTACGAAGGGTGATGATCGAAGGAAGGGGAAGGTGATTGGTGGTGAAGTTCAAAATGAACGACAATTCTTTTCACATGTTGATAAATGGCATCATAAGGAGGTTCGTGGGGTTGGCGGTTCGCATTCAGTGTGTATCCCGTTAGTGGGGGAAGTCGAAGGGATGTTGTGGACAATAAAAGCTGAGTTATCGCGTGTTATGGAAAAGGTCAGTGTCTTGATGAATAAAATTCATTCGGACTTGTGCTTGGTTATGGGCTTAAGTAGTGTTTTGAAGGGCTCTGGTCACTTAAGTTCCTTCTCTATCAAAACTTATGGGCCTAAGATTGCAGATGGTAGGGGAAATGGGTTGGGCTTGAAAGACAATATTAGAGGCAATGGGCTAGGCCCGAAGCCTATTTCTCTTTCGTGGCAGGTCAAAGCCAATTCCAGGTCCTCTCCCTCGCACTCAATCGTGAATATGTCTCAGACTTTGCTGGCAGTTGCTCAGGGGACCCCTTCCTCTTTGCATAACTTTTGTTGGCAACTGGCAACTGGCAAACTTCTTCCTATGCCAGTGCCAATGGTCAATGCTCAGCCAGGTGCCTCTTCCTTGGGCATGAACATGTATTTGACTTAGACATTGTCGGCGATTGCTCAGGAGACCCTTCCGCCATCATAGAGCTTGTCCCAGACAGCCGATGACTCTTTCCCTATGCCACTGCCGAAAGTTAAAGTTCATCCTGGTGCCTCTTCCTCTGGTGCGAACGTGAATAACTCCCAACCCTCGCCAACGGTTGCTTAGGGAATCTGTACTTCGTCATAGAACAAGTCACCGGCGACCACCTAGTTCCTTTGAAAAAGCTTTCACTTGGCCTCCCTTCTCACCCCAATTGTTACCAGCTGCACTCCTCTGCTTTTGGTGTAGTCATGGATGACAAATCTGAGAGGGTGTCTCCTTAAAATTTTTGATAAGGAGGATTTTTCCAGGGTTTTGTGTACAAATGAGGATGCTGATTTGGTGATTTCGGACGTTGAGCTTGATGATGAACATGATTTGCAGTTGGTTCGACCATGGTTGATTTTTCTTATTTAATCTTTGATCTGGGCTTAGTTGATTTACGTTTTGCAAGGGGTGATATCACTTAGTCGAACGGGAGGGCATGGTCTAGGCTGGATAGATTTCTTGTTTCTCCCTTTTGGGAGGCGCATTTTCTTGATTTATGTAAAAAACGTCTACCTAGATTATGCTCTGATCATTTTCCTATACTTCTTGATTGTGGGGGTATTGATAAAGGGTGGAGATATTTGCAATTCAAGAACATGTGGCTCACAGTTGATGGCTTTGTAGATAAGGTGAGAGCGTGGTGGTTTTTTTTATCAGTTTTAGGTACACCCAACTTATCTTAGCTAGCAAACTCAAGGATTTGAATAATGACTTGAATAAATGGAATAATGAGGTGCTTGGAAACATTGGGGATCAAAGAAAGTCTCTTTTCGAGGAGTTGCATAGATTTGATGAAAACAAGGTTGTAGGGGTTCTCTCGATTGAAGAGAAGGAAAGGAAACTAAGTGTTGCTATTGATCTCACCAAAAATTACTTTTATGGAGGAGATTTCATGGTGACAAAGTTTAGAGCTCTTTCGTTGAAAGATGGAGAAAAGTGCACAAAATTATTTCATAGAGTTGCAAACTCTCATAGAAGAAATAATGCAATTGAGCTGCTCCACTTAAATGGTTGTGTTCTTACGGATCATTCAACTATTAAGGGTCATATTGTCCTTTTTTATAGAAAGCTTCTTACAGAGCATTTTTCTTGGAGACCCAAGGTGGGTGGGCTTGTGTTTGATTCGATTGACAAGCCTAGTGCAGTTTGGTTGGAGAGAATGGTTGAAGAGGGAGGAGGTGCGTAATGTGATAAGAGCTATGAAAAAAGATAAAGCATCGGGACCTGAAGTCTTTTCCATGGCATGTTTCAGGCATGTTGGGACATCTTCAAGGAGGATATCATGAAAGTTTCTCTTGAATTTCACTCTTTTATGAAATTTGAGAAAAGCCGTAATGTTACGTTCATTGCACTTATCCCTAAAAAATTTGGGTCCGTAGAGATGAAGGACTTTCGACCCATCAGTCTTGTTAGTGGTGGGCACAAGATTATCTCGAAAGTGCTTGCTAACCGTTTGAGTTTGGTTATGGAGAAGATCATCACAGAATCTCAAAATGCTTTTGTCAGGGGTAGACAAATCCTTGACTTCATTTTCATTGCTAATGAATGCTTGGAGAGTAGAATTAGAGACGGAGTTCCAAGCATCCTTTGCAAATTGGATATGGAGAAGGATTTTGACCATGCCAATTGGGATTTTTTTTTATAAATATATATTCCTTGGTAGGCATGGTTTTGGAGAATAATGGTGTAACTGGATGAAGTTTTGCATCTCTATAGCTAGATTCTCAATTTTGGTTAACGGCACTCTAGCTGATTTTTTTAACAGCTCACAGGGATTAAGATAAGGAGATCCTTTGTCTCATTTTCTCTTTGTTTAAGTTATGAATGTGTTAAGTAGAGTGTTGACAGTGATGATGGATAGGGGTTTTATCTTGGGCTTCTCGGTGGGCAGTTCAGTCCATGGCAATATTAATGTCTCCCACTTATTCTTTGCGGATGATACCTTGATCCTGTGTGAGTCAAATTCTAATCAAATCCATTCTTGAGGGCTCTTTTGTTATGTTTTGAAGTTGTATCTGGTTTAAAAGTCAATTTGTTCAAATATGAATTGGTCCTTGTAGGTTGGTCAATAATTTAGGGGATTTGGCTAATATATTGGGATGTAACGTATCTTTTTTGCCTATAAAATATTTTTGTCTTCCCTTGAAGGCACCTTTTAAATCTAAGGCAATTTGGGATGGGGTTTTAGAGAAAATCGAAAGTAGGTTGGTTGGCTGGAAAATGATCTACTTGTCAAAAGGTGGTAGAATCACCTTAATCAAGAGTACTTTATCAAATATCCCAACCTATTTCCTATCTTTATTCCCTTTGTTGGCAGGAATGGCTAATAGAATTGAAAGGATTTTCAGTGACTTCTTGTGAGGTGGATGGGAGGATGAGAAGAAATTTCATTTGCTCAAATGGGATAAGATTTGCTCTCCTTTATTTTCGAGAGGTTTGGGGATTAGAAAGTTGAAAACTTTCAATATGGCACTTTTAGGGAAATGGTTACGACGGTATTATCAAGAAGGGGATGCTTTCTGGAGTATTGTTATTAATGCCAAATATGAGAGGAGTTGGGGAAGTTGGTACTTAAATGAGGTTAGAGGGGCATATGGAATGGGAGTGTGGAAATTTATTCACAATGAATGGGGGGAAGTTCTTCAGAAATTTCAGATTTGAAGTGGGTAGGGGTAATCGAATCAGTTTTTGGCAATCAGTATGGTGTGGAGATGTGGCCTTCAAGATTGCTTTTCCTTCCCGATTTAGAATTGCTTCAGATAAAGGCGCTTCTGTAGCTTATTGCATGAGCAACACTATTGCTCTTATTCAGTGGTCTGTAAGTTTTATTAGAGATGCTCAAAATTGGGAGGTGGGGGTTATTGTTATTGATAAGCTGAGAAAACGTGAAAGTATGTGCTTTATGTGCAAAAGGTGTGGAGAATCGATGGATCACCTTTTTTTTTTATTGCTATGTGTTAAGGGCTTTGTGGGATGAGGTTTTTGTCAAGTCTGATCCATCTTTTTTTATTGCTATGTGTTAAGGGCTTTGTGGGATGAGGTTTTTGTCAAGTCGACATTTCTTGTGTGATGCCTAAAGAGTGTAGGGAACCTTTTGACTTGTTGGAGAGATTCAAGGAAATCATCAAATAGCGGCTATTTGGAAGATAATTCAATTTCTCTCTGTCTTATGTGGTGTATTTAGAATGAGATGCATGAACATTGCTTTGATAATAGAAAACGCTCGGTGAATGGTATTAGGAATTATTTTTTTCATACTTTGGGCTTCGGTTATTATAATGGATGGACTTAGTTCCAATGACTTTCAATTTGTTTTTCAGCTTTAATTTGTGTACTTTTTGTCTAATTACGTAGTTTTTAATAAATTTCTTTCTTATATAAAAAAAGAAAAAGAAAAAAGAAATTAAAGACCAGCACATAAAAATGACGATTGTTTGAAAATGTATAGAGAATATTATATCAATCTATTATAAAGACAACTGTTGGGATAATTAGATCGAAACGAGATTTTTGAGTAAGTCCTAGTTTGTTTTAAAATTGAGAATATCCCTTCGATGAGATAAAAAGATTGTAACGTCATAACAGGATCAAGCACGATATTCTAATCATAAAACCAAACAAAAAAAAAGGAACATGTAATAACATCCTCTCACCATCCTTGTAAACAATCAGATATAGCAAGGTTTATAAACTGAGGTAAAATCACATTTCACATCATTACAATGAAAACAACACACCCTTACAAACTTGTTCAAAGTAAGAAATGAGCGAGTACCAAGTTTCGATGAAAAGAACACTCCCTTCGATCTATATTACCAAGTTACAAACTTCTGCATAGCCATCCGTCTGGTACATTGGAGTAGAGAATCTTCCACCGTAAACCCTCTCTCTGCACGCAGGATTCATCTCTCTCCCCGGCGACAGCTTATTTAGGCACCTTCTATGTGACAAGGACAGTAACAACACATTGAAAATCAGAAAACCACCAAAGGAAACCGCAAAATTCGGTTGGAGAAGAAACCCCAGCCCAGCCCAACTTCGATCTTTTTAGATAACAAGCAATGCATGTATATAGATTTCAAGGGAGGATACCAACTCACCATCCGCATGCAACTCCAAGATAAACGGCAGTATTATCCTCAGCGCCTGGCTCTGTCATCATACCTTTTTCTCTCGCTTGATCGCAAATCATCATATCTTGCTCTCTTGGAGTAATCCATACGTCTGTCCATCTCATGACTTCTATTTTCACGCTCTACTTCCTCTCCTCTTGCCTGCCTTCTACTTCCGCCTCGCTGCTCTGCATTAGCCCTCTCATGCCTTATATATTCATAATCTTCATCTCTTCTGTGCTTTCTCACTCTCTGCTCCTCTTCATATCTGCTTTGTCTTCCCCTTCCCCCAAGCTCCTCATGCTCCCGGTCATCCTTTTGACTGATGTGTTGTGGTTCATCATCCTTGCTATAACTTCTGCCACCCTGTTCAACAGTTTTGCTATCCTGCTGTCCCACAGATCTAAGCCTTGTGTCCCTCTTATGATCATCCTTGCTCAAGTGTGCTTTGTTATTCAATTCATGCCTGATTTTAGAGTCCTTCAATTGCTCCCCAATGTGCTCTGCCTCTTTCACATAATTGCGACTTGATAACTTTGACTCAGGATCTTCTTTTCCATCATCAGGATTCCTCTTCCCCTTCATTACTTCTTGACTCCTGTACCTGGATCTATCCATAGTATCTCTCCCTGACCTGTACAGATCATTATCAATGTCATTGAGTGGAGAAACTGCTGCCTCTTCAACTGTTTTATGTTTCCCTGCAGTCGTATTAGCATTTCTCCGATCATAACTGACACCATAGTCCTCATCGGTATTTTGCCTCCTAATTCCACCCTTCTTTATTTGTTCATCTGTACCAGTACCAAAATCATCATCATCAGAGTCATGCCTCCGACTTCTCAGAGTTTTATCTGTTATTTCCCTGTTATGTTTTCTTGCTCTTTCATAATCATGTTCATTAACCACATCATTCATTCTGCTTCTTTTCCCATGCCTAACATTGCTGCTTTTTTTTATGTCTTCCACATCAGAGTCACCCCCCTCTTTCCATCGGCCCCTACTATGCAGATCATTCTCTTTCTCCAGTTGAATTCTTCTCTCTTCTACTTCACTATTGGTATCATCAGTTTCATCTTCTGAGCCATGTCTTCCCCTAGTTCGTGTTTGCTGATTCCCCTTCTGACTTTGCCGCTTGGACGAGCCTTCATCAAAATCAGAATCATCATCAGAACCATGCCTCCTACTTGACTTCTTGTACTTGGCCTGTTTTTTGGAACTCTCATGGCCAATGCCATCCTCATCAGTAGCAGAATCAGAATCATCACTATCGTGCTTTCTGTTCTTGTGCTTCTTTGAGGTATTGCGCTTCTTGCCAACATCCCTATCAGAATCACTAGCAGAATTAGAATCATCACTGTCGTGCACCCTGCTTTTATTGTGATTCTTTGAATTCTTGCGCACATCGACATTCTCACCAGAATCTGTGCCAGAATCCGAATCATCACTGTCATGCACCCTGCTTTTCTTGTGCTTCTTTAAAGGCCTGTGTTTCTTATCAACAGGAATGTCATGATCACTCCGCTTATTACTTCTGTGGTGCTTTGCTTGAAGGCCTTTTGCATGTTTCCCACTGCTATATGTATCAGAAGAATCAGACTCATGCCTTCTCTTTTTACTTTCTTTCTTCTTGTGGTGCCCAGACTCTTTAACACCCTTTTTCTTATCATCATTTTCAACTTTCTGATCTTCCTCCATATTTTTCTTTGACCTGAACTCTCTATCTAGAAAACTATGTTCACGCTTGATATTGTCACTAGGAACATTTTTCCGGCCATCTCTTGCATCATCATTCCCTTCAATACTGTGTTCCTCATGTTCCGATGCAGAAATCCCAAAAGCAGCTCTTAATGTTTCCAGCTGCTTCTCTTTTCTAGCAGCAATTTGGTGGGTCTGTGTCTCTGAAAGCCTGGTAAAAATGAAAACACAAACTCTCAGAGAATGTCCATCATTGAAAGCTAGAAAAATAAACCTATTAAAAGTCATGGTGGTAAGTATAGATAGAACTACTTTTTAAGGCATTCTTCTTTTATGTTGAGGGATGTTACTTACGCGACAGAATAATTCTTCCTTGAAGTTTACCATATGTTCTTCCTCAAAGAAAAAAATCTATTGGAGTTTTTTTAATTTATACACAAAGTTACATGTAGCCTCATACGCCAAAACTTGTCTCCTGGCACACACACCTGCATTTCATATCTAAAGAGATGAATAGCAAGCACAAAAGAAAAAGGGCCTATTGCAATATACCTGTGCTTAATATAACAAGCTCTCAAGTCTGCTCCATTTGAAAATCCATTAAGGAAATAATTACAGATATACAGAAGTAAAAACATAACAATGAGATAAGTAAATGAAAGTTATTCGAAAGAGAACCAAGTAATTAGAAGTCAGAAACATAAATTCCCAACTGAACCCCAGCGCTGGATAAAAAATAGGTCTTCATTCATTACACCTTGCAGCCAAGAGGGCGAAACAGCTTATTGCAATAGCACTGGTATACTAACAATTTGGTGAGTGTTACATCGTGCCACACTAATCTTATTAGTCTATTATTACTGTTAATATATCACGAAAACGTTACTTATAAAAATATATATATATATATCTATGTATATACACACATATATCATGAAAACGCATACCAGTATCAACCACAAACCAGCATTTAAAAAAAAAAAATTAAGACAAGCTATTAATACACAAGCAACTGCGGGAAGAAGGTAAAAAAACAAAACGCTTCAACTATCTGAACTTGAAAAAACGGAAAAGAGTGAAATTACTTATTGTTAGCCCCAGCAATGGCCGTGGGCCCATCCTGGGAGGTGGCTGCGGCGGCTTCCAGAGTCCTCCGGGCATCCTCAAGCTTCTCTGCAATCTCAGCGTCAGTGTAACCTTGATCTATAAGTGTATCCTGGAGTACGACAAGCTTGAGCTCGATCTGACGTTTGCAATCATGCTCAAGAATGTCCTTGTTCGGCTTCCTGGTGATACCAGCCGTACCCTGGTTTGCTTCAAATCCCTTGGTGGTTTCGGAGACCCTCCCAGTCTTTGACTTGATTAAGAACCTGTTGCTCTGTATGTAACCATTAGTTCCGGAACCTCTTGGGGTTTGTAACCCTATTCCGTTGTACATCTCGGCCACTCTTAGTCCAATCAATAAAAAATCCACGATCAGAAAACCTAAAAATCTAAATCCATACAAAAGGCCCGACGAGAGAGAACAAGGCGATGATCGAAAGCTGCGATGGCGATCTCTGTGACGGAACGATGGTGGAGTGTGACGAGACCTTCAAGATCTAGGGTTCACCAATTTAGTCTGAGATGGAAGGGGTGAAGTATCGAAGAGATGGGGGTTCTGTTCGTGTACTTGGCGGTGTTTGGTTTAACCGAAGTGAAGTGTCGTGGGCCGGGTCACGGGCTCATGACCTTCTCACGTGGGCTTTCTCCATGCAGTTTATTTCTTTGTTTAGGTGTGGGCCGGGAGATGTTCCCTTGGGCCAGTTATGTATTTAGCACTTAAGACAATGCTACAGGCCCTCCCCCCGGGGGCTCCCGTTGGGGGCTAATATTGTTTTTTGATGTATTTTTTTTTTTAATTTTAATTTATATATATTTAATATTTTTGAATATTTTTTAAAAATAAAATAAATTTAGAACATCATTAAAAAATACTTTTTTAATTAGAAAGTAAAAAGAAAATCATTAAAAAAACAATTCCTTGATCACAAAGTAAAATAAAAAATAAATATGATTTTTTATTTTACTTCATGATTAAGAAAATGTTTTTTAACAATATTCTGAATTTTTTTATTTTTTAAAATATTTAAAATTATTAAAAAAATTTATATAAAAAAATTTAAAAAAACACACATAAAAACACATGTTAGATCCCAACGGTAGCCCCCAGCGAGAGATCTAGTATTTTCCTTAACACTTAAGTGTTCGACCTACTTGCAGCCTTGTTTTGGCTTTTGGCTTTTATCTATTTTTATTTGTTTTGTTATGATTTCTATTAGTAGCCAGGCAGCATATATGCTGGTCAGTGTCCTTGGTAGTGGTTTTCTGAATGCTAATATAATTTGTCTTTTTTCCAATCATCTTTCTCTCTCTCTACTCTTTCTTCTTCCTGAGGAGCTCCCCTCAAAGAGAGCAAAACTCTTGCCTACTAATTGATCAATAGGTCTGTTACAAAAGTGGTATCAGCAAGCACCTCCTGTGTTTTCCTAAGAATCTTTTTTATACTATGGCAGAGAGCACTAGACTCAAGGAATTACAAGATGGGCTTAATGCCCTAAAGAAAATAACGGATTCCCAATACAAAACCTTAGAGATAGAAATGCTTGCCCTAAAAAGGCAAACTGATACTATAGTACAACAGTTGGCAGTGCTTTTTGGTGAAATACAAGGAAGAAATCTGAACCAAAGTCTAGGAGGGACATCATCTAGTGTTCCTTCCACAGATGAAGAAGGCAACTCGAGGCCTATCGGTGAGGTGCAGACTGGGACTATTCATCTTGATTTTCCAACCTTTCATGGTGAGGACCCCACATGGTGGCTCTACAAGGTACATCAGTTTTTTACTTTCTACAATACCCTATCACAATACAAAATAAGTTAGCATCATTTCATATGGAGGATAGGGCATTAATATGATTCCAAGACTTGGAAGAGTCTGGGCAAGTGATGGATTGGGATTCGTTTACAAGGGCGTTATTGGTTAGGTTTGGCCCGAGTGCTTATGATGATCCTATGGAGTCCCTTACACGATTAAGACAAATGGGACAGTGGAGGACTATAAGAACAAGTTTGAGTACTTATCCAATAGATTGAGAGGTTTATCAAACCATTACAAACTGAGTTGTTTTCTCAGCAGATTACGGGATGAGATTAGACTACCTATTAGAATGTTTAACCCACCAAGCTTGACTACTGCCTATAATCTAGTTAAAATACAAGAAAAAAATTTGAACCTTTCCAAAAACCATAACAGATCTGGCCGGGTGTACTCACCTAACCCAAGTAGACTAAAAAAACCCTGCCTACCCATTAGTGATTCCACCAAAACCTTTCCTAAACCAAACCTACAGATCCAAAAATAATCTAAAACCAAATAAAAGAAGTAAGGGATAAGGGGCTATGTTATTGCTGTGACTAGAAATGGACCATAGGCCATAAATTTCAAAACCCTAAGCTTTACCTATTAGAGGAGGTTTTGTTTGAACTAGATAGTGAAGGGATTAGGGAGGAGCCAATTGGAGAGGTTGATGAGCCAATGACATCCAAGGTGGAAGGAACTAGACAGCCCAATAAATCTCGAGATATCCCTCCATGCATTAACATCCCAAAATTCAAAGACTATGCTTGTACAAAAATTCTATGTGCAGTCAATTTTGTGTACTCTTTTCGCACTCCACTAATGTGATTGGCTGTGTTATTTTTTTTTAATATAAAATAACTGCTTTGACTAATCACATCTGTGAAGTACGCAAGGAGTACACAAAAGTGACTGTATGTAGCAGAACTCATGCGTGTAATGGGTAACAATCTTAATAGATACTGGGTCCATTCACAACTTTCTGGACCCAACAGTGTTGGATCGAGTTAAACTACCCATTAATCAGGCAAACATGGTCAAAGTGAAGGTAGCTAGTGGGGAAGTGATGCCAAGTGAAGGAAAGTATAAGGGAGTGTGTGTTAAAATTCAAGGGGCAAATTTTACAGTAGAGGTACATGGGCTTGTGTTAGCAGGCTATGATATGGTGCTCGGGATTCAGTGGCTACAAGAATTGGGAGTTGTTTTGTGGGATTTCCAAAAACTAACAATGAACTTTTTTGTGAAAGGGAAAACAGTGCAGTTGCAAGGTTTGGCAACCACCAAGCTAATTGAGGAAGGCTCTTTAAACAAGTACAATAAGTTGGAGAAGAAGTGAAACTTCACAGATTGAAGACAAAAATTGCCAAATTCAAGCAACCCATCCAAGCACTACTAAAACAGTACCCCGAGGTGTTTGAGGAACCAAAAGGCCTACCCCCTAACCGTACTCATAACCATGCCATTAACCTCTCACCAAACCCATATCCATGCGACCTTACCATTACCCATATTTCCAGAAAGATGAGATCAAAAAAATAGTACAGGAGTTGTTGGCTTCAAGAGTGATAAGACCCAACCAAAGCCTTTACTCTTCCCTAGTGTTGTTGGTTAGAAAGGGAGATGGATCTTGAAGGTTATGTGTAGACTATCGGGGCCTTAATGCAATCACAATTAAGGACAAGTTTCCCATATTGGTAGTGGAAGAATTGATGGATGAGCTACATCATGCTAAGATCTTTTCCAAGCTGGACTTACGATCTGGCTACCATCAAATTTGAGTGAAATCCTCACATATACACAAAGGGCAACGCTATGTACAATTCAATTTCTTGGACTCCTTTGCAGTCCAAATATAGGAATAGACAAAATATCTAACTTTATCATAGACTTGTCAAAACACCCTTATTTTTAAATAAAAAAGTAGCTCAAATATAAAAATAACATTAGTCTCCCTCTCCCTGCTGTGCATCTGCTCCTCACCTCCTCCACCATCGATGACTCCTCTTCAAGGCCCTCCAGGTCCATTCTTATTTCTAAACTCTTGCTTCGAAATTAATTGCTGGTGCATCTTCCAAATCCTATATACACACGACGTACGTATTTTGTTCAAAGTCCAATGATTTTGATTTACAAGTATGTGAACAATGCGTAGTGCTATTCATCTAATCTCCCAATGAAACATACTTACGAAAATATTAATTCTAATATTCCTTTACATTTCATTTTTCATTAAAATTCCACTAGTTACCAAAGCATGGAGCTTTCAGGTTATTATCAACTCATCAGCAAACATAAACTCATCAACGTGCAAGCTATTGTGAGAGAAAAGTTAATAAAATTCCAACCCTTTTCTGTTACGATCATACATCGACTAAGTATGTGATTGATTAATGGTTTATAAGCCCTTAGGCACCCTTTCCTTGGAAGCCAATTTTCAAGGGTAAGTTCTACCTAGTAGGTAGTTGCAATTGTGCAGCATGGGGGTGATGCCAGCATGGCAGTGTTCGTTCGGGGCTAAGAAAGACCTAGCTTATAGCCAACCCGTGTGAGCACCGGGACTGCCGTGGATGTCGACTGCGGAACGTGGTGGTTGTTACGATCCCACATCGACTAACTATAGTATTGGTTGGTGGTTTATAAGCCCCCATAGACACCCTTCCCTTGTAAGTCAGTTTTCAAGGGTGAGTTCTACCTAGTGGGTTTATAACATGTGTTGTCTTTTATTGCATTTCTGTTGATGATATATGTGGCCGTAGTATAAGGCCTGTGCAGTAAGGATCCCGCAAGTCACTACATATGATTGCAGATCACATAACAAGGAGAACTTCACTCAAACTTTCAAGCTGAAGGAAGCAAACTAAGACAAAAATTCAAATCAGATTCTAGATCACTCTAGGCTTCAATTGACATCTTACCACTGCCATATAGTATTGTGTTGGAAGTTGCATAAACGAGAAGAAGAAAGTTCAGTAAATCAAGTAAAGCAAGTATGCATTTCCTGTAATCTATTATAAATTATATCTTACCATTTAAGAGAGAATTTTAAGAATATATATATTTTCGTAAGGCTTTCCTTCTAAATTATTCTCAAATTTGACAACAAAGATTCAAAGAGGATGCCCAATGTCGATTAAATGTAGGAGTCTATAAACGAAAAGTTAGACATAAAACTACTGGAAATGCCAGAAAGCAGGAAAACTGGAAAACACTACGTTAGCAACTGGGGAAACAAAAAAGGTTTTGAAGCAAGTAATGTAAGCCTTGCAAAGCAGTCCAAATCTGTGGACTGCAAGAAGAATTAGTCATACACAAAGCAGCCTTTAGGACCCATGAGGGTCACTATAGATTTTTAGTTATGCCCTTTGGGTTTAACTAATGCCCCTTTTACCTTTCAAACCTTGATGAACGAAGTGTTCAAACCTCATTTGAGGAAGTTTATACTGGTATCCTTCGATGATATACTGATATACAATAAATCTAAAACTGACCATTTAAGGCATTTGCAGGTAGCTCTCGAGATCGGGAGCATAAGTTATTTGCTAAATTTTCTAAATGCAGGTTTGGTTGCCAGGAGATATCCTATATGGGCCACTTAATTTCTACACAAGACGTTTGGGCAAATCTAGAGAATTTACAAGCTATGAAGAATTGGCCTCTTACAAGGTCTATTTAGGCCTTATGAGGATTTTTGGGACTGACCGGCTACTATAGGAGGTTTATCAAGGGCTATGGTGGTATCGCTGGTCCGCTTACCCAATGTTAAAGAATGACTACTTCCAATAGAGCGAGGAAGCAAAAGTGGCTTTTCACAGATTGAAGAAAGCTACCTCTCCCCCCCCCCCTCTCAAGTCCTAGCATTACCAGATTTTGCATCACCATTCACTATTGAGTGTGATGCTTCGGCTACCGCCATTGGGGCTATTATAATGCAACATGTGAGACCCCTTGCATATTTCAGCCAAGCACTCAAAGGAAGGACACTACATTTATCCACCTATGAGAAGGAGATTTTTGTCCTCGTGACTGTAGTAGTGAGATGGAGGCCATATTTATTGGGAGGGACTTTCAAGAACAATACCAACCAGCAAAGCCTAAAATACCTACTAGATCAAACAATAGGAACCTTGATGCAGCAAAAATGGGTTTCTAAATTACTGGGTTATGACTTTATGGTGAAATACAAGAAGGGGGACCGAGAATGAAGCTGTCAATGCCTTGTCTCGAAAAGACCAGATTGAGGAAGAGACCTTGATGCTCATCTCATTCCCAACTGTGGACTGGCTGGACGACCTTAAGGCTATCTATGCTGATGAAACTAAGGCACAATCCTCAATTTCCCTTTTTAAAGAGAACAAGTTGGGTCTATAGTACACAATGAGGACAAATCTACTTCTGTACAAACAGATGTTGTACATTCCTCAAAATGCAGAGTTTAAGACTCGGCTATTAGAGTTGGGCCAATCATAAAATATCCTTAATAATACTTATATTAAAAATAATGAAAACTGCTAATCATGTCTAAATTAAACCATCAAAGATTTATTTCTATATAATAGGCTTAAAGTGTTTTAAAATAAAAGATTGAACACTTACTATATACTACCAAACTAATTATAAAATTAATATACTAGATCATTTTATTAAAGTCTTTAAATATTTTCTGTGAAATCAAGATTATGGCTAATATTTTGATCCGAATAACCTCGTGCCTAATTTAACAATACTAAACACAATCCAGATTAAAATAATACGTTAGTCCCTTAATACAATAAAATAAAGTTCATAAAAAATCGTCAACATAGTTTTTGTAAAATACAAAAAATCTATTTTAAACATCAAGCTCATTAGAAGTCAGCTCATTTAAAAAAAATGTTTCAACAGTTTCTAAAATATAAAAGCCAATCTATAGTTACAATTTACAACTTATTAAAATATTTATGTCAAATTCAAATAATGTAAAAAGTGGACAACTCATTTAGTAAGATATACTCAAATTGATTTTAAAGCATTTATAAGAAAATAAAATCCTATTATTAATTTGCTACTGAAAATAGTTATAAGAATTATTACTATATAACTAGAATTTTAGATCTTTAAATACTATCTACATAAAATTATAGTTTCACGCTAAACATGACTTACATGAAACATCTCAAATAAATCAAACTCAATATCAAAATAAACATTAAATGGCAAGAAAGCATACTGACTTATAAACTAGATGTAGTAATATAAATATACTTAAAACAATTTCTTTATAAATATCATGAAACCATCTAATTGAGAAGGGCGTTTTGGGAAAAATTTATAAACAGGACAAGGAAACAAAAAGAAATCTGGGATTTTAAAATTTCTAGACCAAAACCATGCGATAGACTACAGAGGAGAGTCTCTACTCACCGAGGGAGAAAGCGGCGGGCAGTGAGGTGGGTGAAGGTCGAAGGTGGTCGACAAAGCGGCATGGCACTGAGAGAGAGAGAGAGAGAGAGATGAGCCAGAGAGAGTGAGAGAGTGAGTGAGCACGACGTGAGGGAGAAATGAGATGTTATTGAGAGAGTGGTGGCCTGGGGTGGCGACAGATCATGGAGTGGCACGTGGATGGCGGAATGGTGGCTGGTTGGCATCTCTAAGCTTCACCGCCATGTCATGGGGCTGCAAAACCGAGACAGGAGAAGTGGTTTTATTGCTTTGTTTCGGGGGTCAAAAACAGGGGATAGACTGGCAGTTGTGGTGGTTTACAAAGGATGGTAGTGAGGGTGCACAGCAGTGAATGAGAGGTGCGAGGTGGTGGAGTAAGAGAAAAGGCACCGTGCGGTACCATGGGCGAAGGGAACGATGGAAGAAGGCAGCGTGCCACTGGACCTGTGCCGAGTGTGGCCACGACGTTGCATGGTGGACAGCAGAGGGGCTCACACGAATGTCTGGGTAGGTGATGGAGCAACTGTTCAGAGCAATGGCGGGGACTCACGATGGGGCAGCGTGGGCTGTTGGTGCAGGTGTAGCGTTGTGGAGGAGTTTTGGCGTTGCTCGGTGTCTGAGCAAAGGGAGGAAGATGGACTAGGTGGCTTCCGATTGGTTTTGGTACTACCCTCAATGATGTTGGCAAGTGGTGAGGTTGGGTCCTCTACTAGGCTATAACGATTCATAAGAGGGGGAGGGCAAAGATGGTTTCACGTTGAGTTTGTGATGGTCTCACTGTGTAGCAACCTTGGGTCTTCATGTTGGTTCACAGGGAGGTGGTTCTGTGAGATGGGGGTTGGCAATTGTGGCTGGGTGATGTTGAGATCGTGTTTCGCAGCTCGAATAGTGCCATGATTTCCAATCCTATGCCACCTGCAACAAGAAGAGAGAATGGGCTTCAGTGACTTCTGGGGTCACTCTGATGCCAAAGTTAGCAAAGAATCCAAGTTTGATAAGGGAAGCTTAAGGGACTAGAGTGAATGGTAAAAAGCTTAGAGAGCCTTCCCGTGGGAGAGATGGCTTCTATTTATACCTGATTTGGACTCTTCCGCCGAGGGAGATTGTGCCGCCCGTTTGGCGTTTGTTGCTTCGAGCTCCATCTTTTGTCTTTAATGGGCTGCCTGCCGGTTGGGTCTCTCGAGGTCACCCGTTTGGCTCCTGCCGATTTAGGTTCCCGAGGCCACCCGTCAGTTTAATGAATGAATGGCTCTCCTCGTTTGCTACCGTTGTCCCATCTCCCGACGATTGATTGGATGTGCCGGCTTCTTTCTTCACGTCCTGGGACCTCATTCATCTCTGTCGTCCACTCTCCTGACCCGATGGCTACCATGCGTACCGTCGCTTCGGTCGCTAGGTGCCGTGTGGTGCTTGTTGATGTCATTGTTGTTCTTTGTGTAAGCCTTCCTCTCCTATATAAAGCGCTCCTCTCATTCTTCTTCCGCCATTTCTTCCTTCGACTGTTCTTTGTGTCCCAGTCATTCCACTCTATTTCTTCTCCAGCTATCGCGTTTTACTCCCCTTCTCAAGCCTTTCGTTCTTGGTCTGCCACCCCTCTTTCTTCTTTCCTCATTGTGACCTTCTTCCCCTTCTCGCTTTCCTGTCGCTCCTTACCACCATCATGGCACCCAAGGTCAATTCTATTCCTCTGTATTTCGGGGGGAAAGGTTGGGTTTCCTCCGTCTCTAGCGACGACCTCAGGAAGTTCCGTTCCAAGTACAAAATTTCCCTTTCCGTCATTTTGGAGATTCCTCGGGTGGGCAAGCATGCGGTGAATCCTGACGGTACGACTTTGCGGGTGGCTCTTTTCCAATTGATGTTCGCCAATGGTCTCTGCCTCCCGTTCTGCCATCTGGTTCGCGAGGTTCTAAGCTATCTTGGGCTGGCATCGGCGTAGCTCCATCCTAATGCGTGGTGGCTCTTGATACATAGCTGTATCATCTTCCGGATGGTACTTAGCAAGACCCCTGAAGAGTACCCCGATCTGACTGTTCGAGAGTTCTTGCTCATGTACCACCTTAGCAACTAGTAGGGAAGCATCTGCAGTTTCCAAGCTCGGTCTCAGGGCCGAAAAATCGCTTCACTTGAGTAGCATCACCCGAGCATAAAGGAATGGTCCTAGAAGTTTTTCTTCGTGTCGGGCTCAGACTGGGAGTACTGCGAGGGGGAGGCCGCACACAAGTAGTATCCCATTCAGGCGTGCTGGGATACTCCCCCTCCACAAAGAGCCTGAAACTTACCCTTAATCGGAGGCTTGGGCACGGGTCCATCCTGATAAGTCGCAGACCGATCAAGCCCTTTCTGATGAGAATAGTCGTACCTTCTTATCCGCACCTGATCACTCGTATGCTATCGGCAGAAATTTCTTAGGTGATATCCCATCTCCCCAAGTTCGAAAGTGCACCTCGAGTTCCTCTGGTGGTCGGGCGAAATGACGGAAGGTACTTCACGATCCGCCTTAGAAGGAACCAAATGGTGAGGTTAGGGGTTCCTCCTCCTCTCGTGGTCGTCCCGAGGAATCTAGGAGTCGTGTCGAGATCCCCCGAAACCATGATATTTACGAACAGGGGCAACAACAGTTTGCACACCTGGAGATCCTGGTTCTTTCAACATGGGGAACTACATCATTTCCGAGCGGTTCGCGCTCCGTCGTTGGGCCTTTTTCTTCTTCGGCAGGCCCCTGAGCTGCTTTCGTTAAGCCTCTACCCCACCCGTTGTTTCCTTCTACGGAAGAAGAGGATGTGTGCAACCTCCAGGCACACTTTTTCAATTCCTTTACACACCCCCCTCATGGGCCTGGCACGTTTGAGTCATTTGGGTCCTTCGAAGATACTTTGGGGGAGGTGGTGACCCGCAAAGTCCCTCAGCAGACCTTGGAGAATTGGAGCAGAAAGGAAGAGATGAGTCCAGAGGCAGCTTCTCGGGAGGAAGAGAAGAGTCCGGTAACAGGGCGCCTGGAAGAGGAGCAGGGTTCCTCCGACCAAGGAGAGCATCCTAACTTTTCCGTCCAATTGGAAGAGGAACAAGAAGAATGAGAAAGTGAGGTAGGGGGAGGTCAAGGAGATGTCCCCTCTCGTGCAGCTGGGATCCCAGAGGCAGTAGCTGGGTTAGCCTGTCCCCGTACCGAGGTTACCCCCTCTACTTTCCTTCCTCGAGCCTAGGGAAGAGAGCATGAGGGGGCTTCCTTGGATCCCCCGATTGTCGTGGAGTTAAGTGATGACGACGATTCTGAACCTCCATCCCTGGTTGCACCCGGGTCGTACAGTGAGACTTGGGTGTCGCTCTCGAACTTCTCTTGGCAACTAGCGATCGTCGAACCTTCCCTTCTGTTGGGGCCGTTGGGAATCAGGTGTCGGCCTCAGATCTGGACAAAGCCCAAGTTGAGGTTACTGAGCGGATGGCCCAAATGTTGTGTCCCTTTTTTGCCCAAGTAGGCCTTTCCTTCACTTGCCTTGTCGATCCTTTTAAGCCCTATTGTTTTGACACTTATAGGTATTTCTTTCCTCGCAGGTTGCGGATCGATTAGTGGCGATGATTGGGAAGGAGCTGGGGGAGCTGGAGGAGGCCAATCAGGAGCTCGGGATGCTGGGGCGTTTTGGGTACTACAAGATGAAGCAGGCAGCCCGACAGATCAAGGTGCTCAGGACCGAGCACAAAGAGTTGATCTGGGATGTGGTGTCCTTGAGGGATCAGAACCAACTGTTGGAGGAGTAGAATCGGCTCGTGGAAGAGCAGCACCAACTTTTGCAGGCGGTCGCTGCGAGGCGGAAGCAAAAAAATAAGGTTCTAAGGCGCCTTCAGCGCGAAGCCAAGGAGAACATAGATTGGTGGTTGTCTAAGCGACAAGGCATCGAGGAGGTCCGTGCCGCGGGCGAGAGGAACTTGGTCCACCGAGAAGCGAAGCTGGAGTCTGCTCGAGAGAAGTTGAAGGAGTTTGAGCAGGGGCAGGCCTAGGTCGCAGGATAGTGCTCAAAGCTATTGGCTGGGCACTTCAAAATTACCCAGACAACCCAGCTTCTAAGGAAGCAACTGCGTCGGGTTGGTGGACTCTCTTGCTTGGGGACTCGACTGAACATTGACCTTCTGGCCCACGACATTGAGATTACGACCTAAAGTCCCAGTTGGACGACGTTGAGCAGCGTTCTGGGAAGATCAGGTCTTGGATCTCGAAGGTCAAAGCCATCCTGGCTGGAGCATGCTCTAGACTTGGCCTCCCTTGCCCCGAATGCCGAAGCCCAAGATTATGTCAAGAATTTTGGGAAGCCAGGGTATCCTCCGTATCCCACTGGTGCTCCTCCGCCTCCTCCTCCACAGTGACCGGCTTGGGCTATATATATTTTTCTTCCTTGCTTCGTAAGGCCTTTGTATAACGCTTTCTGTTTTGGTTTCGGTAAGAGTTGTACGCTTTGTTGATGAAATGAAATAGAAACATGTTTCTCCCAACCACTTGTGTCTTACTTTTTGTCTCTCTTCTCGGTGAATCTCAACCCTCCAACTTGAGTCAAGTCTAGTCAAGGGTTCAGGATCCTGAGCCTGACCTGGACCCCGTGGCGAGTCTACAGACTCGGCTTTGTTGGACAGGGGGTCGGTAAGTCAAGAAACTTCTTGCAAGTGTAGGGACTCAGCTTTGTTGGACGGGGTTTCGACGAGTCTAGGGACTTGGCATTACCCCGCAACGAGTCAAGTTTTTTCGAGGGCTCGGGATCTGGAGCCCGACCTGGACCCCGTGGTGAGTCTAGGGACTCGGCTTTGTTGGAAGGGGGGTCAGCAAGTTAAGAGACTTGGCCTTACCCCGCAACGAGTCTAGGGACCCGACTTCATTACTAGTCTAGAGACTCAGCATTGTTGGACGGAGGGTCGGCAAGTCAAAAGACTTGGCCTTACCCCGCACTGAGTCTAGGAACCCGACTTAGTTGGTCTCGAGTCAGGTCTTGTCTAGGGCTCGGGATCTGAAGCCTGACTTGGACCTCGCGGCGAGTCTAGAGACTCAGCTTTGTTGGATGGGGGTTGGCAAGTAAGAGACTTGGCCTTACTTACCCCGCGACGAGTCTAGGGACCCAACTTCGTGGCGAGTCTAAAGACTCGGCTTTGTTGGACGAGGGGTTGGCAAGTCAAGAGACTTGACCTTACCTCGCAGCGAGTCTAGAGACCCGACTTCGTTGGTCGCGAGTCAGGTCTTGTCGAGGGCTCGGGATCCGGAGCCCGACCTGGACCTCACAATGAGTCTAGGGACTCAACTTTCTTGAGGTCGATCGGCATCGCTTTGTACCAGTAGAGCCCCCAATCTGTGACGAACACTGTCTTCTCTTCATCATCAGGATTCATCCTAATCTGGTTATATCCTGAATAAGAGTCCATGAAGCTGAGCAGGGGATGTCCTACCGTTGAGTCCACAATTAGGTTGATGCGCGGTAATGGGAAGCTGTTCTTTGAGCAAGCCTTATTCAGGTCGGTGAAGTCGATGCACATCTGCCATTTTTTGTTAGGCTTCTTCACCAGGACTATATCCGAGAGCAATTCTGGGTAGTGAACTTCCCGAATGAACCTCGCTACTAAAAGAAGGTCAATTTCTTCAGCTATCGCCGCATACTTCTTGGCACTGAAGCTTCGTCGCTTCTGCTTGACTTTCCGAGCCCTTGGATCAATGTTGAGCCTGTGCTCAGTGACAGAGTTATCAATCCCGGGCATCTTCTTGTGACTCTAGGCAAAGACGTCTTGGTGTTTGATGAGGAACCTTTTCAAAGCCTCCCTCAACTTCGGCCCCAGCTTAGTTCCGATACAGATTGTGAGCTCCGGTCTTTGTGGGTTGACCAAAACTAGTTCCAAGGGTTTGTTGGGCTTTGCCTGCCGAAGGGCTTGCTAGTCATGAATTTCTTCATCCCATTCAGCCAAGGCTAGTGCTGAGCCCGGCCCAGTCGTGTCCCCAGCTTTTTTCGACTTCGTGCCTAAGCTCTCGTGCCTGAGCTCTCGTGCATAACACTCCCGGGCCAACACCTGCTCGTCGCGAATTTCACCCACCCCCAAGTTGGTTGGGAACTTCATCTTGAATTTCACCCACTGCCCTTAAATTGTTCAGGGTGGGACATCCCAGTATTACTTTGTACGCGGTCGGGGTTTTGAAGACCAAGAAGTCAGCCATGGTCGCAACGGTCCTAGGAGCCTTACCTGCTAGGACGGATAGGGTGATGGCCCCCATTGGTTGGACAATGTTGCCTGTTAAACCTTTGAGTGGCATCGGGGTAGGGCGAAGTCAATCCGGGCTGATTCCCATCCGGACAAAGGCCTCCCAAAAAAGGATGTCGGCTGAGCTACCATTGTCGATCAGGACCTTCGGGTTGTAAAGTTCGTAACTTGCATCGTTACCACCAAGACATCATCATGCGGGTGAAGGATGCCTTCTTCATCTTTCTCGTTAAAGACTATCATGGTATTCCCAGGATGCCGTTGTGTCCTGAAGGTTGCCCTCACTGTTGAAAACACTTCTTTGTAGCGAGCCCTCTGGGACGACGACATGACTCCCCCACCTGCATATCTTTTGGTGATTGTGCGGATTTCACCGATTGGCCGGTCCTCCACCTGGTGACTCCCCAGAGCTTCGGTTCCTCATACCTTGTCATTCTGGGCTCACACCCTGCCAGGGGCCCTAGCGCCCCCCCTACGATGGTTTTCCCAGTCTTCCAACTGGCGCCTCCGGTCCTATTGATCTTCCTCCCTTCTCCTTTTCAGGGCATAGTAGTCCCTAGCGTTGTGTCGGTTAGTGTTGTGATTCTTGCAGTAGTGGTGGCTCTCTCTATCTTGGGGCGGTTCTCTCTGCAGGCTCCACTCTCAACCCCTTTCCACCGTTAAACTCGTGTGAGCGTGTGGTCGAGTCAAGACTTCCCTTCTTCTTGTGTCTGCTAAACTCGGTGCTACTCCTTTATTCCCTCCTTTGCGGTTGTGGCTTCCCCTTTGCCCAGCTGCCTTCCAATCCGCTTGCTCCATCTCGATTCGTCGTGGAGCCGTCAAGGATTCGAGGGTGTCCTCGGTGTTGAAGAATCCATCAGCCCGGTCCATGAACGCCCTTAGTGTGGTTGGAGTCCTTCGTGCTAGACATCTATCCTAAGTATGCTAGACATCGTCTCTGAAAAGGTCAAATTCTATATATGCCATGTCTTATTCGTATTGGCATGATTTGAGTAAAAATCTGTCAAATTCCATGTTTACTTCTGGTACATCCAGGTTTTCTTTCTTATAATAATTACAAGTCCAAAGTACTTATCAAAGGAAAAAAGATTGAGTAGACATATGTGATGGCATTCTGGGTGTCGCTCCAAGCTGCTCGCCATTAAGGGTCTTTTGCATTTTCATGTGAAGAACATGTTATATGAAGAGTCAATTGTGGCATTTACAAAACTATCCTATAATATCATTCTTTCAAATTAGAGCATAGTTCAACCATCAAACAGATCCACACCTTTCTTACTGATTGAAAAATTCCATGTTTCTTTGTACAACACTTGAATGAAAGGCAGGTTCTTTTCATTTAGAAACCTTGAATGAAGCAATATTCATGTTGGTATAGGAATCTTATTTTGTTGTCACAATGTTGGATTTTTGAAATCATGGTTTCTAAGTAGAAAATGACGGATTCTGGGTTTCCATCTTCTTCTAGTTATAACTAACCCCTTTGATTCAGATAATGAATTTGATGCTAAGCCTGCACGACAAATTGCTCCGGAACAAGTGGAGATAAACCCAAATTCTAATACCAACCCTTTTGATGAGGAAGACGATGATGATGGAAGATGAGGGCCTTCTTCATCGTCATCCTCGTATTCTAGTTCTGCAGTGGCAAGAGATATATAGAAATAATTTCCGTGATTCGGGAGGATTACAGAAACAAAGTGTCAAGAACAGAATTATGCTATGTACAAGGTTGGGGAGAACACAGAGACGATTAACAACTGCTTGAAGATTGTGGAGGACAACAAGGAAGATGCTAGAAGGACCCTTGAGAAGTTGCATCATCAGGGTGAGCAAATCACTAGGACCCACATGATGAATGTCGATATTGAAAAGGATTTGAATTAGGTAAGCTTATTTATATTCTTGCTCACAAGAACTTCATTCTTAAGTGTTAAACCCAGGAATGATTCTGCTTTCTTGAAGATGGTAGAAATTTATAATTTGAAGTACAACACATGAGAACCTTTTGCAATTCATTTCTAGGGGAAAAAGAACGTATGAAGCTAGTTTGCATAGCAAATTGCTTGAACTAAATTTAGGATTGTATATGATTTCAAAGAACGTGGGTGTGTGAGGTTGTGCATGCGTGGCTGGGTGTGTGATTGTGTGCATCTGAGCGGGAGGGGCGTGTGTGCATTTGGTTGTGGGTGCACCTAGGTGTGGGTGTGCGTGCATGTGCATGGGGTTATGTTTGTGTGTGCGTGCATTTGGTTATGTATGTAAGGGTGGGTGTCTAGTTGTGTGCATATGCGGGCGAGCGTGCATGTAAACGGGCAGGCGTGTGTGTGTTTGGTCGTGGTGCATGTGTGCGTATGGGTATGGGTGCATGTGTATGGGTATGGGTATGGGTGCGCATGCAAGTGTAGGAGTGCGTGTTCATGTTCATGGGTGGGTAAGTGTCCGTATTTATTTGTGTGTGCACGTAATTGTGTGCATGTTTGTAGTATTTGATTGAAAATGTATGTAGGAGAAACTCAACTTAGATATCTACAAGTTCTACAAGCAGGCAAAGGTATGTCTTACATTTCAGTAGTGCTTTCTAATTTTCTCTCTATTTATCTTTATGAGTATTATTTATTTGCTTAAAACTGTATCTTGGAAGAACTCCAATTAGTTGTCACTAGGCTTTATAGGTGTTTTTTTAATATATGCACTACTTTGCAAGGCAATTGCTTTTTTGTTAGTTTTTTAACATTTACTTTTGAAATTATGTTTCTTTTTAGTATAACGTACTCTTTGCTTCAATAACTTTCCATTTACCAGGGAACATTTATATTTATATTAATAACCTAAGAATTATAATTTTTTCCTTCATTTTTCTCATCTTCTCCCATTCTCTGCCGTTATCATTGCATCACCTTCTTCTTCTTCTTCTACTCCCTCTACTTCTTCTCCTTCAGCTTCTGCTTATGCTCCTCCTTCTCCTTCCTCCTTCCTCCTCCTCCCTCTCCCTCCTACTCCGACTCCAACTCTGACTCCCACCCCGACTTCCACGCATACTCCAACTCCCATCTCACTCTTCTACACATTCTCTTCATCTTCTTCTCATCCTTCCACCACCTCCTCTCCTCCTCTTCATTTTGCTTTGGTTATGGGTGCGTGCGTGTGAGTGCATGTGCATGGATGTGTGTTCATGTGCGTGTGGGTGGGTGGGTGGGTGAGTGTGCGTACTTGTTTACCTGTGCACGTGGTTGTGTGCTTGTGTGTGGTATTCGATTGAAATTGTATGTAACTCAGCTTGGATATCTACAAGTTCTACAAGCATATAACGGTATTGTGTCTTACTTTTTAGCAATGGTTTCTCATATTCTATCTCTATATTTATCTTTATCTGTGTTATTTATTCGGTTGAAACTTTATCTTGGAGAAACTCCAATTAGTTGTAATCAGGCTTTAGATGTGCTTTTTTTTTAATACAAGTAATACTCTACAAGGCAATTGCTTGTTGTTTTTTGTTTTTCTCCATTAAAGACAATAATGACAACAAATATATTTTTTGGCCATTGTTCTATCATATAAGAAGGTGCATGAATTTTGCTAGAGTAGTCGCATCTAACATTCTGATGGCTATAAGGCATAATTTATTTATCAATGTTTATTTTTGAAATTGTGTTCTTTTTTAAGATATAACGTAGTCTGCTTCAATAATTTTTCATTTACTAGGGAATATTTAAATTTATGTTATTAATCTAAAAATTTTATTTTTTCCAACATTTTTCTCATCTTCTCCCATTCTCCACTGTCGTCATCATCTTCTTCTTCTTCTCCACCTCCTTCCTCTACTTCTTCAGCTTCAGCTTCTCCTCCTCATTCGACAACAATGCCTAATCTTACTCCTACACCTACTCTAACTCCCTCTCCCTCTTATTCGCCTTCTTCTACTTTTCATCTTCTTCTCGTCCTTCCTCTACTTCTTCTCCTATTGCTTCTGCCTCCTCCTCCTCCTCTTTCAACTCTTACTCATACTTCAATGATCTCATTACATCATCTTCATAATCATAACGATTCATCTCATTACATCATATCCTCATCTTCATAACTATCACGATCCAATATGACGAACATGGGCTATAAAGATCTATGACCAAAGACCACGGCATGTGGGTTTGTGCACGATTATTACTTAGTTTTGTTTATTTATTTCGTTTTATCTATAATTTTGTGAGTTTCTTTTTGTTTTTTATTGGATTTGTGATATTTTTCTGATTTGTAGGTTTGTTTGCTTTCATCCGTAAGTTTTCTTGGTTTTTGTTTGTATTTTTATTGCACTTTTTTTTGTAAAAAAATTTTGTGTTGGAATGGGGTGGTCTGACGATGGTGGCACCAATCTGGCCCCCCAGTATCCAGACGAGGGCACCCACCCACGAAGTTAAGCGCCCCCACCGTTCTCTCTCCATCCATGCGAGGTCAAGTGCAAGTAACACTTCTAGTGAAGAGTGGATGCTTTGCAAAATGATAGTAAAAGTCATGTGCCTATTTCTCTCTAATTATTTAACCTATCTCTCGAATCACAAATAAGAGACAACATAGTTTATGTATATATGATGTTTACAAGGTAAACCACCAACAATGGTAGTAATAGAGAATGCAGAAAACAATACAAATCGACGAAGATACCGCCAAGAATCGGAACATCTCAGAGTTGATTTATATGTTGAGAACTGCTTACCGGACGAAGGCTGAGGACCATCGCAACTGAGCTCGATCAAATCATATTCCATGCAATCAGTAGACCGAGATCTCCATCACTACAATATGCCGATATCGCCCGAAGTTACCTCTAAAAGTCAACAAGGATATGTAATGAGGCAATTAATTGAGTCGTACGGTGATGGCAATCCACCAGCTGTGGAGAGGGAGAATAAACTGTTGGATGAAGTGAAGAAAGTGGATGGGAATGGCTTCTAAGTTGAGCCTCGTAAGCAAAAAGGCTAAGGCCCCAACAGTAAAGAAAGGGCAAGGAGATCTGCCAGGAAAAGGTTGTGGAGACTTGGGGCAACAACAACATGGAAGAGCAAGAAGATTTGCCTGAAAAATCCACCCTCAACAGGCTGGATCGTTCCCCGCAGGGTCGTCACCAAGGCCACTCGAAACTAGACCCTTCTCGAGGAGAGCACGACACTTCAAAGACTCCTCATGCAGAGGAAAATCCCCTACCTCCATGACCCTGAGGTTGCACTAGGGGTTCTGAAGAATGTGAGTCTTCATCCGCTCTAAGCCGTCATTATAGCCGAAGCGCCATGCATCATCAAGAGACCACGGACATAAGACAACTCCTCTCGCAAGCTTCGGATAGAGGCATCACGAGCTTTTAGGACCCGCCTGGCTTCGTCCAGGGCAGCCTCAGCTTCTTTCTTCAGTTTGCTTTCCTCTTCAAAGGCATTCCTTTTCTTCGTCAGGGACTAGTTGACATCGTCGACCCGCTTCGTCAACCACTTGTTTGACCGACCGTAAGAATCCCCCTGTTGGCGCAGCTCCCAGTTGGCGGCTTGTAGTTGCTCAAGCTCCATCTATCCTTCGTCAATGGACCACTACAATGTCTCCCTTGCCTTTGAAGTAAGTGAAGACTCAATGCGAAGCTCACCAACTTCACCCTGGGACCATGTTGAGTTGGTAAGGGCCTCATCAGCTTCTTCTTTCTACTTCTGCTCCTTAGCTGCACAGTCCAAAGCCAGCTGTGCAAGTGAATGAAGAGCCTGATTCTCATTCCTCACCTCCTCTTGGCCGTCCACGATGAAGGCCACTAGACGCTCCAACCTCTATCACAGAAATCAGAGTCAAGACCAGGAAAAGAAACAAACCAAGAGTCTGAGGAGTTGGCAAGTTAAAATTTTACCCCTGCGAATAGTCTCCAAAGTTTTCGGTCGGCATTACTAGCGATTGTCCGAAGGCCCTTTGAAACTTCTTCGATGACCTCCTCGCCTTTTCCCTTCTTGGGAACTCCAGGCGCAGCCACCTCCTCGGCCATAACATTAGTCCCCGCCACTTCGACATCGTCAGAGGGCCTTGACCACGGGAGCAGCTCCAACAGCAAAGTTTAGAATTGGCAACACGACGCGAGGAGGATTCACAATCATCGCCATCTTCTTAGGCGCCCTTGGCTCAAGCAGAATCAAAACTACCAAAACAGACGGGCCCTTTGGAGGGATGGGGACATTGTTAGAATCGGACCTGGCAGGTGAGATCCTCTGGAGCTTCTTCTCTTTTCCCTTTACCAGCGTGCTAGGGGAGCGGCTACGAGTAAACAACATAACCGGGTTTATGGGGAATCCCACGTCAGAATGTAAGTTGGCCAGGGGGGCCAAATATCGGCGCATGTTGTCCTCAGTTTGCAAAGCTTTTGAAGAGATGTCGTTTGGATGCGCCTTCACCCACGCTCGAACAACCTTGGGCCTAAGTGCCTCCTACGGGGTTGGTTTTGGGTGGCAGGCAGTGTCCCCACAAACAATACCCGAAATGGCGAATACGGGGAAACCAACGCTTGATGGCTTGCCTGACCGGGTACTCCTATCCATCACCCACCAAGAGGAAGAATCGACGGGTGTATCCCTTCACCACAACATGTTGCGCCTCCAACCAAACTAGCTCTTGGACTGACTGGAAGCTGTAGAGGTGCCGGCCCTTCTGCACAATGTTGTGAGTGATGAAAAACTCACGAGTTGTGAGGTCTAGGAAGTCTGACCCGGCTTCCTCCAACCCTCGGTGCCAAATAACGCAGCACGAAACAAGAGTCCTCCACGCAAGGGGAGGAAGCTGAGCAGGCACCAACTCGAAGAACCCTGAAACTTCTCACACTAGTCGGCAAAACGGCAACCTAAGGCCACAAGAGAACATGGCGGGGTACACCGTGACCTTAGTGCCATAGCCCTCAGAATCCACCGCTCCTTCAGTGGGGGAGGGCACCATAAACTTTACTTTTGAAGGGACCCTATAGGTCACCTTCAACTCCTCTAGTTCGGCGGGAGTCACCACTGATCGCCATGAAAATCTGACAAATTCATCCAGAGTGGAACCACCTTCGCCAATAGTAGTCTGAGCACCAACAAAGGACCCACTGTCCAGAAAGGCATGAAGGTTTCTTCAGAGCCATGAGAGATCGAAAGAAAAGTAAAGAATTTTCGAGAGAAAATTGAAGGAAAATTGGAGGAAGACAAAGGAGCAATGAACGTAGGAAACAAAGCAAGAGGCAGGGTCTAATGAATTTCTATAAGAGAGGAATGGTCCTTATATAGGCGGGGCTGGCATTTGAACTCTCGAAGCAACATAACTCCTTGTAACTTCATGTGTCCCCCAAAGTACTAGAATCCCTCGATTATCGCTACTTCTGCAGAGTGTATCTGCTGATACAATGTGCAAAATAAACAAAACACGAAGTCACGACACAAGAACCGAAGGGAGGCCATTCAATGCAAAAACGCAACTGACACCATACTGTCATGTGGGTGTAAGGCAAACCGTTGCTCTGCTCACAACAAAGAAGGTCGGGTGGTCTTGCAAAGCAAAGAATTAAGGAATAATGAAAGAACTCCCCTCAGACTTATCCGAGAGGGAATTGGTGGGGTAACTGCTAGAGAATTTTTCCCACTTCACAAAGCCCACAAGGCCTTGGCCACTAAGTCCGCATTTGGGGCAAAACATCTACCAAGGAAAAGAAGTCGACAAGACAGGTCAGCTTGACAGCCTGCAGTCACGTTTAGAGCCCAGAAACCTATACAACATGCGCTGAGAAATGCGGATGGCCCTTGATCCATCTATATTAGACCATCTACGACTCACAAGGAATAAATGGAAAACCAGGAAACCACGCCGCATTAATGACGCCACTACAGTATTACACGCCACATTTATGGTGCCGTCGCAGAGTCACGCCGCAATAAAAGACTCTAACAGTAGAAATAGCAGGAGAGGCATGAACCTTTTGGAGACAAAGATGATCTGTACCTCCTTCAACCCACATTATAAATAGCAACCTCCAGGTATGAAAAAGCTCTCTGATCCCTAGACTCTCTTACTTATTTACAAACTTTCAGGAATACTTACTAACTTTGGCATCGGAGGTTTCCCAGCTCCAAGGCCACCCTCTCCTAGTTGCATTCTCTACCATATTTTGCAGACCCGTTTTGGAAGACCTGAGTTATCAGAGCTTGGAGTAAAGGTATGAGAAACATGATGTTAACAAGGATGATCTCATAACTAATAATGATGATGATATGAAAAGATGATGCAATGATGATGTGATGAGATCATGATGATATGAAGATGAGAATGTAACGAGATGGATCATGACAATCATGAAGATGAGGATGTGATGAGATCATGATGGTATGAAAAGATGATGAGATAATAAATGGTGAAATGATAATAAGTACGGTGATGTAATGAGATGAATCGTGATGGTTATGAAGATGATGTAACGAGATCGAGATCATGAAGATATGAAAAGATGATGTAATGAAAAATGATATGAAAAGATGATGAGATGATAAATGATATGAAAATATGATGAGATGATAAATGATATGAAAAGAAAATGAGCTGAGCCGAGCAAATTGGTAAGGATAAAACTCAACACCTTAGCCTACCATGTGATGGAGAGTATGGTTGCTACCCTGCCTGCATTCCACTGGTGGATGAGCTTTAATTCGCCCGTTTGAAAGTTCAGGGCACGGGTGGAGGGTTGGGCCTTGGGCCCACCCAGCTTTTGATATATATAAATATATACAAATAAAAATATAAATCATTATATCATATATATTAAAAACACAAAACCCTAACTATAAATACCACTTTTTCACTATCTCAATCTCTCAACTATCATTTCTCTCATTTTCAGTGGCCATACCCCTCCCCCTTTCTCTTCTCCCTCTCCCCCTTCTCCTCCCTCTCCCCCTTCTCCTTTCCTTTTAGACTTTCACGCCTCAATGACCACCATCCACTCTTTTCTCTCTTTTTTCTTCTCATCAATATTTCCCTTCTTCTCCACCTCTTTTAAAGCAGCTTCTCAGATCTCTCCATTATCGTGGGTACTCATGGCCAAGCCGTAGTCTAAGACGATAAGCCCACATGTTGGCTAGGGGTCTCTACAACTAAATTCCACGATTTTCGTCTGTATGTATGTTATAGACCCACTATGACTATGAGTGACGAGTATGCAAGTTTAACAATCCACTATGATGACAATGGGCTATAAAGATCTGTGACTAGAGGCCACGAGATATGGGTCTGTGCACGATTATTACTTAGTTTCGTTTATTTGTTTCATTTTATCTGTAATTTTGTGAGTTTCTTTTGGTTTTTTGTTGGATTTTTAATATTTTATAATTTGTAAGTTTATTTGTTCTGATGTGTAAGTTTGTTGGTTTTTGTTTGAATTTTGATTTGATTTTTTTTCGTAAAAAAATGTAGTGTTGAACGGGGTGGTCTAACGATGGTGGCAACAATCCTCCCCCCGGTACCAAACAAGGGCACCAACACACGGAGTTAAGCCCCTACCCCCATTCTCCCTGTGCATGCGAGGTCAAGTGCATGTAAAACCTCTATTGAAAAGTGGATGCTTTGCAAAATAATAGTAAAAGCATTGTGCCTATTTCTTTCTAATTATTTAGCCTATCTCTCAAATCAAAAATAAGAGACAACATAGTTTATATATATTGTTTGCAGGGTAAACCAGTAACAATGGAAGTAATAGAGAGTGTGAAAAATAACACAAATATTTTTACAACACTTATCTTAATTTTATAAAAATAGACATCCATTGGATAAAAGCAATAAATGGTATATATCAAACATGTAATTTTACAATTTCGAGATAACTTCATCTCTTAACAACCTATCATCACAAAATCTGTTGCAAATATTAAAAATAAATTAAGGAAAATAATAGTATATAACAACAAATATCTCTAATTATAACAATAATGAAGCTAATGAGGACGATCTCAAAACTAATTATGATGATAGTATGAAAAGATGGTGCAATGAGGATGTGATTCATGAGGATGTAACGAGATGGATCGTGATAGTCATGAGGATAAGGATGTGATGAGATCATGATGGTATAAAAAGATGATGAGATGGTAAATGGTGAGATGATGTAATGAGATCATGAAGATATGAAAAGATAATATAATGTGATAAATGATATGAAAAGATGATGAGATAATTAATGATATCAAAATAATAAGAAATGATAAACAATATGAAAAGATAATGAGCTATGCCAAGCAAATTGGTAAGGGTAAAACTCAACACCTTAGCCTACTATACGATGGAGTACCTCGCCTACATTCCACTGGTGGACAAGCTTTAATTTGCCTGTTTGAAAGTTCAAGGGACAAGTGCTGGGTTGGGCCTTGGGCCCACCCGACCTTTAATATATATAAATATATACAAATAAAAATATAAATCATAATATCATATATATTGAAAACACAAAACCCTAATTATAAATACCACTTTTTCAATTTCTCAATCTCTCTACTGTCATTTCTTTCCGTTCCAACTGCCATCTGCCTCCCTTTTCTCTTCACCCCCTCCCCCTTCTCTTTTCCTTTTAGACTTTCATGCCTCAATGACCACCATCCCTTTGCTCTCTTTTTTTTCTTCTTATACATATTTCCCCTCTTCTCCATCTCTTTTAAACCTGCTTCTCAGTTCTCTTTATTATCGTGGGTACTCATGGCCAAGCCGCAGTTTAAGATGGCAAGACCATAGTTTGGTTGTGGGTCTCTACAACCCATTACAATGATTTTCGTCGTGGGTCCGTATGTTAGAGACCCACTGTGATTATGAGGGACGAATCTGCAAGTTTAACAATCCACCATGACGACCATGGACTATAAAGATCTGTGACCAGAGACCACAGCATGTGGGTCTATGCACGATTATTACTTGGTTTCGTTTATTTCTTTTATTTTATCTGTAATTTTGTGAGTTTGTTTTGGTTTTTTGTTGGATTTGTGATTTTTTCTAATTTGTAAGTTTGTTTGTTTTGATCTGTAAATTTTTTGGTTTTTGTTTGGATTTTTATTGGACAATATTTTGTAAAAAATTTGGTGTTGAAAGGAGTGGTTTGACAATGGTGGCCCCAATCTGCCCCCCCAAACCCCATTGGTATCTAGACGGGGGCACCCTCGACTGGGTTAAGCCCCCCACCCCCATCTCCCCGTGCATGCATGCGAGATCAGGTGCTTGTAACAGAGTGGATGCTTTGCAAAATGATAGTGAAAGCACTATGCCTATTTCTCACAAATTATTTAGCCTATCTCTCTAATCACAAATATGAAACAATATAGTTTATGTATATATGATGTTTGCAAGGTAAACCACCAACAATGGTACTAATAAAGAATGCGAAAAGCAAAACAAATATTTTTACAATACTTATCTTAATTTCATAAAAATAGACATCTATTGGATAAAAGCAATAAATGGTATATATGAAACCTGTGATTTTATAATTTCAAGATAAGTTCATCTCTTAACAATCTGTCATCGCAAAATCTCTTGCAAATATTTTTTGATGTCGGGAAATCTCTTTGCAAGTATTAAAAAATTAATTAAGGAAAATAATAGTATACAACAACAAAAATCAATAATTATAACAATAATGAAGCTCATGTGGATGATCTTAAACTAACGATGATGGTAGTATGAAAAGATGATGCAATGAGAATGTAACGAGATGGATCGTGATAATCATGAAGATGGGGATGTGATGAGATCATGATGGTATGCAAAGATGATGAGATGATTAATGGTGAGATGATGATGAGTATGGTGATGTAAGAAGATGCAACGTGATGGTTATGAAGATGATTTAATGAGATCATGAAGATATGAAAAGATGATGTAATGATAAATGATATAAAAAGATGATGAGATGATAAATGATATGAAAATAGGATGAGATGATAAATGATATGAAAAGATAATGATCTAAGCCAAGCATATCGGTAAGGGTTAAAACTCAACACCTTCGCCTACTATGCGATGGAGAGTACCCAGCCTGCATTCCACTGTTGGATGAGCTTTAATTCGCCTGTTTGAAAGTTTAGGGGGCAGGTGTCAGGTTGGGCCATGGGCCCACTCAGCCTTTAATATATATAAAATATATGCAAAAAAATATATATATAAATCATAATATCATATATATAAAAACACAAAATCCTAACTATAAATACCACTTTTTCACTATCTTAATCTCTTTGTTGTCATTTCTCTCCATTCTAGCGGCCATCCCCCTTCCCTTTTCTCTTCTCCCCCTCCCCCTTCTCTTTTCCTTTCAGACTTTCACACCTCAATGGACAACATCCCCTCTTCTCTCTCTTTTTTCTTCTCATCCATATTTCATTTCTTCTCCACCTATTTTAAACCAGCTCCTCAGTTATCTCCATTATCGTGGGTACTCATGACCAAGCCACAATCTGCGACAGGAAGACCACAGTTTGGTTGTGGGTCTCTACGACAAAATACCACAATTTTCATAATGGGTCTGTATGTTAGAGACCCAATGTGACTTTGAGTCATGAGTTTGCAAGTTTAACAATCCACAATGACGATGATGGGCTATAAAGATCTGTGACCCGAGACCACAGCATGTGAGCCTACGCACGATTATTACTTGGTTTTGTTTATTTCTTTCGTTTTATCTATTTTGTAAGTTTGTTTTGGGTTTTGGTGGGATTTGTGATATTTTCTTATTTGTAAATTTGTTTGTTTTGATTTATAAGTTTTTTGGTTTTCGTTTGGATTTTTATTGGATTCTTTTTTCTTTTTTTTTTTTTTTGTAAAAAATGTGGTGTTGAACGGGGTGGTCTAACGATAGCGCCAATCCGCCCCCCTGGTTATCCAGACAAGGGCACCCATCCACAGAATTAAGCCCCCCACCACCACTCTACCTGTCCATGCAAGGTCAGGTGCATGAAACACCTTTAGTGAAGAGTGGATCCATGCTTTGCAAAATGATAGTAAAAGCACTGTGCCTATTTCTCTCTAATTATTTAGCCTATCTCTCAAATCACAAATAAGAGACAATATAGTTTATGTATATATATTATGTTTGCAAGGTAAACAACCAACAATGGTAGTAATAGAGAATGCGAAAAACAATACAAATATTTTTACGACACTTATCTTAATTTTATAAAAACAGACATCTATTGGATAAAACCAATAAATGGTATATATCAAACCTGTAATTTTATAATTTTGAGATAACTTCATCTCTTAACAACCTATCATCACAAAATCTCTTGCAAATATTAAAAATAAATTTGGATAATAATAGTATAAAACAACAAATATAATTATAACAATAATGAAGCTAATGAGGATGATCTCAAAACTAATGATGATGATAGTATGAAAAGATGATGCAATGATGATGTGATGAGATCATGATGATATGAAGATGATGATGTAATGAGATGGATCGTGATAGTCATGGAGATGAGGATGTGATGAGATCATTATGGTATGAAAAGATGATGAGATGATAAATGGTGAGATGATGATGATGAGTATGGTGATGTAATGAAATGAATCGTAATAATGATGAAGATGATGTAATCAGATAGATCATAAAGATAGTCATGGAGATAAGGATGTGATGAGATCATGATGGTATGAAAAGATGATGAGATGATAAATGGTGAGCTGATGATGATGAGTATGGTGATGTAATGAGATGAATTGTGATGATGATGAAGATGATGTAATCAGATAAATCATAAATATATGAAAAGATGATGTAATGATATGAAAAAGTGATAAGGTTAAATGATACAAAAATATGATGAGATGATAAATGATATGAAAAGATAATGAGCTAAGCCGAGCAAATCGGTAAGGGTAAAACTCAATACCTTAGCCTACTAAGCGATTGAGAGAGTAGGGCTACTACCCCGCTTGCATTCCCCCCGATGGACGAGCTTTAATTCACCTGTTTGAAAGTTCAAGAGACAAAGTGTCGGATTGAGCCTTATGGCCACCCGGCCTTTAATGTATATAAATATATACAAATAAAAATATAAATCATAATATCATATATATGTTAAAAACACAAAACCCTAGCTAAATACCACTTTTTCACTCTCTTAATCTCTCTATTGCCATGTCTCTCCTTTCGAGCGGCATCCCCCTCCCCCTTTCTCTTTTCCTTTCAGACTTTCATACCTCAATGGCCACCATCCCCTATTCTCTCTCTCTTTTTCTTCTCATCCATATTTCCCTTATTCTCCACCTCTTTTAAAACATACGGACCCACGACAAAAATTGTGGTGTTGTGTCATAAAGATATGTGACACGAGACCACGACATGTGGGTCTGTGCACATTTATTACTTAGTTTCATTTTATTTGTAATTTTTTGAGTTTGTTTTGGTTTTTTGTTGGATTTGTGATATTTTTCTTATTTGTAAGTTTGTTTGTTTTGATCTGTGAGTTTTTTGCTTTTTGTTAGGATTTTTATTGGAAATTATTTTGTAAAAAATGTGGTGCTGAAAGGGGTGGTTTGACTATGGTGGCCCCAATCTACCCCCCTGGGTATCCAAACGGGAGCACCCACCCACGGAGTTAAGCCCCTCACCCCACATCTCCTCATCCATGCAAGGTTAGGTGCGTGTAACACCTCTAGTGAAGAGTGGATGCTTTGCAAAATGATAATAAAAGCACTGTGCCTATTTCTCTCTAATATTTTTAGCCTATCTCTCAGATCACAAATAAGAGACAACATAATTTATAAATATATATCATGTTTCAAGGTAAACGCACCAACAATGGTAGTAATAGAGAATGCAAAAAACAATGCAAATATTTTTACAACACTTATCTTAATTTTATAAAAAGACATCTATTGGATAAACCAATAAATGGTATATATCAAACCTGTAATTTTATAATTTCAAGATAACTCCATCTCTTAACAACTTGTCATCACAAAATCTCTTGCAAATATTAAAAATAAATTAGGGATAATAATAGTATACAACAACAAATATCAATAATTATAACAATAATATAGCTAATGAGGATGATCTCAAAACTAATGATGATGATAGTATCAAAAGATGATGCAATGATGATGCGATTAGATCATGATGATATGAAGATGAGGATGTAAAAAGGTGGATCGTGATAGTCATGGAGATCAGGCTGTGATGAGATCATGATGGTATGAAAAGATGATGAGATGATAAATGATGAGATGGTGATGAGTATGGTGATGTAATGCGATGAATCGTCATGGTTATGAAGATGATGTAATGAGATCATGAATATATGAAAAGATAATGTAATGATAAATGATATGAAAAGATGATGAGATATGATAAATGATTTAAAAATAATATGAAATGATAAATGTTATGAAAAGATAATGAGCTAATATGAGCAAATCGGTAAGGGTAAAACTCAACACCTTAGCCTACTATGTGATGGAGAGTACCCCACCTACATTCCACTGGTGGACAAGCTTTAATTCGCTTATTTGAAAGTTCAAGGGACAAGTGATGGGTTGAAGGCCCCACCCGGCCTTTAATATATATAAATATATACAAATAAAAATATAAATCATAATATCATATATGTTAAAAACGCAAAACCCTAACTATAAATACCACTTTTTCACTCTCTCAATCTCTCTACTATCATTTCTCTCCTTTCCAGCGGCCATCCCCCTCCCATTTTCTCTTCGCCCCCTCCCCCCTTCTCTTTTCCTTTCAGACTTTAACGCCTCAATGGTCATCATCCCCTCTTCTCTTTTTCGTCTTCTCATCCAAATTTTCCTTCTTCTCCACCTCTTTTAAACCAGCTTCTTTGTTCTCTCCATTATCGTGGGTACTCATGGTTAGGCCGCAATCTAATACAGTAAGTTATCATGATTCTCCACCTCTTTTAAATTAGCTTCTTTGTTCTCTCCATTATCATGGGTGTCTACGACTCATTACCATGATTTCCATCGTGGGTCTGTATGTTAGAGACCCACTGTGACTATGAGTGACGACTCTATAATTTCGTGAGTTTGTTTTGGTTTTCTTATGGATTTGTGATATTTTTCTGATTTGTAAGTTTGTTTGTTTTGATCTATAAGTTTGTTGGCTTTTATTTGGATTTTTATTGGATTTATTTTTGTAAAAAATGTGGTGTTGAAAGGGGTGGTCTGACGATGGTGGCCCTAATCCGCCCCCCCTGGGTATCCAGACGGGGGCACCCACCCACGGAGTTAAGGCCCCCACTCCCTCTCCTCGTGCATGCAAGGTCAACTGCATCTAACACCTCTAGTAAAGAGTGGATGCTTTGCAAAATGATAGTAAAAATACTGTGCCTATTTCTTTCTAATTATTTAGCCTATCTCTCAAATCACAAATAAGAGACAACATAGTTTAAGTATATATGATGTTTGCAAGGTAAACCACCAACAATGGTAATAATAGAGAATGTGAAAAATAATACAAATGTTTTTACAACACTTATATCTTAATTTTATAAAAATTGATTGGATAAAAGCAATAAATGGTATATATCAAACATGTAATTTTAGAACTTCGAGATAACTTCATCTCTTAACAACCTGTCATCACCAAATCTCTTGCAAATATTAAAAATAAATCAAGGAAAATAATAATATACAATAACAATTATCAATAATGATAACAATAATGAACCTAATGAGCTAATGATGATTATTATAACATGAAACGATGATGCAATGATGATGTGATGAAATCATGATGATGAAGATGAGGATGGAACGAGATGGATCGTGATAGTCATGAAGATGAGAATTTGATGAGATCATGATAGTATGAAAAGATGATGAAATAATAAATTGTGAAATGATGATGAGTATGGTAACGTAATGAATCGTTATGGTTATGAAGATGATGTAATGAGATCATGAATATATGAAAAGATGATGTAATGATAAATGATATAAAAAGATGACGAGATGATAAATGATATGAAAAGATGATGAGCTAAGCCGAGCAAATCGGTAAGGGTAAAACTCAACACCTTAGCCTACTATGCGATGGAGAGTAAAGCTGCTTCCCCGCCTGCATTACACTGGTGGACGAGCTTGAAATCGCCTGTTTGAAAGTTCAGTGGACAGGCAAGGCCCAGCCCGGCCTTTAATATACAAATAAAAATGCTAATCATAATATCATATATATTAAAAACACAAAACCCTAACTATAAATCCCACTTTTTCACTCACTTAATCTCTCTACTAAAGCATTTCTCTCCTTTCCAATGGCCATTCCCCTCCCCTTTATCTTCTCCCCCTCCCCCTTCTATTTTCCTTTCATACTTTCACGCCTCAATCACCACCATCGTGATAGTCATGAAGATGAGAATGCGATGAGATCATGATGGTATGAAAAGATGATGAGATAATAAATTGTGAAATGATGATGAGTATGGTAATGTAATGAATCGTTATGGTTATGAAGATGATGTAATGAGATCACGAATATATGAAAAGATGATGTAATGATAAATGATATAAAAAGATGATGAGATGATAAATGATATGAAAAGATAGTGAGCTAAGCCGAGCAAATCGGTAAGGGTAAAACTCAACACCTTAGCCTACTATGCGATGGAGAGTAGAGCTGCTTCCCCACCTTCATTACACTGGTGGAAGAGCTTGAAATCGCCTGTTTGAAAGTTCAGTGGACAGGCAAGGCCCAACCCGGCCTTTAATATACAAATAAAAATATTAATCATAATATCATGTATATTAAAAACACAAAACCCTAACTATAAATCCCACTTTTTCACTCTCTTAATCTCTCTACTCTCATTTCGCTCCTTTCCAGTGGCCATCCCCCTCCCCCTTCTATTTTCCTTTCAGACTTTCACGCCTCAATCGCCACCATCCCCTCTTCTCTCTTTTTTTTCTTCTCATCCATATTTCCCTTCTTCTCCACCTCTTTTAAACAGCTACTCAGTTCTCTCCATTATCGTGGGTACTCATGGCCAAGCCACAGTCTACGACGATAAGACCATAGTTTGGTTGTGGGTCACTACGACAAAATACCAAGATTTTCGTTGTGGGTTTGTATGTTAGAGACCCGATGTGACTTTGAGTCACGAGTCTACAAGTTTACTAATCCACTATGATGACGATGGGCTATAAAGATCTGTGACCCGAGACTGGCATGTGGGTCTGTGCACGATTATTACTTGGTTTTGTTTATTTGTTTCATTTTTGTTTTGGTTTTTTGTTGGATTTGTGATATTTTTTTTATTTGTAAGTTTGTTTGTTTTGATCTGTATTTTTTTTTGTTTTTGTTTGGACATTTATTTGTAAAAAATGTAGTGTTGAAAGGGGTGGTCTGACGATGGTGGCCCCAATCTGCCCCCATGGGTATCCAGATGGGGGCACCCACCCACAGAGTTAAGCCCCTCTCACCCCGCCTCTCCCCATCCATGCAAGGTTAGGTGCGTGTAACACCTCTAGTGAAGAGTGTATGCTTTGCAAAATGATAGTAAAAGCACTGTGCCTATTTCTCTCTAATTATATTTAGCCTATCTCTCAAATCACAAATAAGAGACAACATAGTTTATGTATATATCATGTTTGCAAGGTAAACCACCAACAATGGTAGTAATAGAGAATGAGAAAAACAATACAAATATTTTTACAACACTTATCTTAATTTTATAAAAAGACATCTATTGGATAAAAGCAATAAATGGTATATATCAAACCTGTAATTTTATAATTTCAAGATAACTGCATCTCTTAACAACCTGTCATCACGAAATCTCTTGCAAATATTAAAAATAAATTAAGGAAAATAATAATATACAACAACAATTATCAATAATGATAACAATAATGAACCTAATGAGGATGATCTCAAAACTAATGATGATTATAACATGAAAAGATGATGCAATGATTATGTGATGAAATCATGATGATATGAAGATGAGGATGTAACGAGATGGATCGTGATATGAGATCATGATGGTATGAAAAGATGAAGAGATGATAAATGGTGAAATGATGATAATGAGTATGGTTATGTAAAGAGATGAATCGTGATGGTTATAAAGATAATGTGATGAGATCATGATGATATGAAAAGATGATGTAATGATAAATGATATGAATATGAGATGATAAATTATATGAAAAGATGATGTAATGATAAATGATATGAATATGAGATGATAAATTATATGAAAATATGATGAGATAATAAATGATGAGCTATAAGCCAAGCGATAGACACAAGAAAAGTAGGGCTGCTAGGTCTTTTTTTTATCTCTCTGTTTTCTTCTTCTACGTCCGTCCCTTCTTCTCCAGCTTCTGAGTCCTCTCCATTATTATGGGTACTCATGGCCAACCCACAGTCTATGACGATAAGACCACAACTTGGTTGTGGGTCTCTACGGCCCAATAGCATGGTCTTTGCCGTTAGTATGTAAGTTAGATATCCACAACTGTGAGTATGAGTGATGGGTCTGCAAGTTTAACGATCCACCATGGCGACCATGGGCCATAAAGATCTCTACTCACATATCTATTAAGATCTGTGACCGAAGACCACGGCCATGGCCTATGGGTCTGTGCACAATAATTACTTGGTTTTGTTTATTTGTTTCGTTTTATCAGTAATTTTGTGAGTTTGTTTTGGTTTTTTGTTGGATTTGTGAAATTTTTCTAATACGTAATAAGTTTGTTTGGTTTGATATGTAAGTTTGTTGGTTTTTGTTTTAGATTTTTATTGGACCTTTTTTGTAAAAATGTGGTGTTGAACGGGATGGTCTGACGGCCCGAGTATCCAGACATCAATTGAACCAATCCACTGCAATCTGCCCATTTCCTCTTGGTATACCATCATCTATTTCCTCATGGCCGTCACAGAACTTCATACATTTAAACAATTCATTCATTTCTGTCCTTTCATTTTCATTCCTTTCATTCATCAATCATAACACATCATTTCATAGCATAAAGCATAAAATATCATCATTTCATAGAACATAAAGTCAATAACTACTACATATAACATCCATTTCATATGCATACACAACTATTCTTGGGGTGCATAAAAAGGTACTGCCAAAGGAGGTCATTACATAGATATATACTTTTACATTGATACTATTTCTTAAAACATCATTTCATTTCTAAGAAAACATCTCATTTTCTTTCATTGTATTAAAAATAACATTTTTCTTATAAAAAACATTTTTGATTTCATTTTCATAAAAAGAAACATTTTATTTTCATTTTCAAATCATTTAGAAAAACTTTAGAAGAGTATGAACATAATACTTATCTAGACTTCTTGCTAATTTCATTTCATGCAGTCCATTCATGTACGTGTCAAATGGAAACTTACATTCATACATAGATTTACATCATTTCTTTTCAAGTAAGTGCATATGCAACTTAAACTTAAAATTTGCATAAACTACCATTTACTTAAATTTCTTCCACTTATACATACTCTATTATCCAAATCCTTCCTCCATACATGTATCATTCAATCCACCTAGTATAACCCAAGATACATACATTGATCCAGCACTTCAACATCGTACATAATCAAGCTTCATTCAGTCATCTAACCATCATTTTAATATGTGTAAAATGAAGAGAAAGGAATAATATGTAACCAAGACACAGACTAGAATCTGAGTGTTGAAAGGTGGCTATGTAGATGGTCCAAAGTATTTGACGACTGCGGTTCATGGTGAGTCTTCATTGTGCAATGGCTTGAAACGAGGCTACTGGTGGCTGTTTGATGGTAATGAAGTAGTGATAAGAATCATTTGTGCAAAGTGACTACTAAATGGGCCCAAGGTTTGAAACTTGCTGTTGAAATCAATACCTCACATAATTGCTGATAATTTCCATGTTCTTGTTTCCTTTTTGCCATTGTTGTCCATACCTTATTCTTGGTGGAAACATTTTGGCTTGGCTATGGAGGAGTCAAAACAGAGGAAAGGGAGTTGTATGCGTGCCGTTTGAACAGTTTAAGGAAAATAGAAAGGGAGCTTAGCAGGTTAACCAATAAGTTGGACCACCTGCTGCTATGGTTATTGATTCTGCTCCTAGTTGAGAGATTCAAGACTGGTATGGCTAGTTAGGTTGAAGAGGAGAAGATGATACCTGATTTTAAAAATTAAAACACTAATAATAGAGGGAAAAAATTATGAAGAAAGGATAGCAATTAAAACAAACATTGAGCGACTAGGGGCTGAAAACTGCTGCTGTGAATTTACAGCATAACTTCCAGCTTGTTTTTCATTTGGTACATGGCAGTTGCGGTTTGACACTTTTGTTGAGGCTGGTTAATGCTACTATAAGGAACCTTTAGGGGTGTGGTCAATTAGGCTTACGGAAGTGAAATATGAAAGGTGAAGGGCTGGGACAGATCATGAAGTAGAAATTGAAAGGAACATCAAGAAACCAAGGTTCTATGCCACCTACAAATTGGGCTGGTTCTATGCCTACCTAAAGCTTATATGGTAGCTGAATGGTGCCTTTACAAAGTAACTTGGGTGGGGCATCTAACTATTGTTTGATGGAAGGGAAATTGAGTGGTGAAGGGCTGGATAAACAGCTGCTGCTGCTGCAAATAGACGAAAGGAAATGAAGGGAAGGTAAGGAAAATAAGTACTTTAAGAACTAGGCGTAAAAGAACCAAAAGAATAGAAGAGTATAACTGGAAATTGGAGAAGCTGAGAAATTGCAGCACTGCTGCGTTTTCTGTTTTGCTGTTGTTTGGGTTGCTATTTTCAGTCCTACCACTACTATGCACTTGTTTATAGTGTTGTTGAGGTACAGGTATTTAATACATGATTTTTGTGTAGACATAGCATAAAAACAGCAAGAGATAGTTCTTGATAAACCAGAAAATTCTAAGAGAAAACTTACTAGTTTGAATGAAATCCTTGGTTGCTTGCTTAGTTATTAGCTTAAGTAGAAGGTAAAAAAATACATACTGATCTCTACTAGTTTAACACATAAAAATGGAAGGCTAAACATAATTGAAAAGTGATTCAAATAGAGGAAGAAGTATAGTTAAAACTATAGCAGAACTTTTTTGTAGAAACTGTACAGCTTGGAACAAAACAAGGCAGAACATCATCTCACCTCTTCAAGCAGTAGATTGCACGAATTATGCATGTTTCTACCTTCCCTCCGATTGGTTACACACCCATCTAAACAAGTATTAGGGGGAAAATGTAAGGACAGATGAGGTTGGAAGACACTATGACAGAATCTGTTGCAAAAAATTTCAGAACGTGGAAGTGTGTTGCTGCTATCTTTTTAGGTGCTGAACGTGAACTAAGAGAGGAAACAATGGAGTTTTTAAACTAAACTGAACTTAGTCTTCTTACAAATGAAATTTAAGCCAGAGTTCCAGCCTTGTAGAGGGAAGATATAAGCTAAAAATGAAGGGGAAACTACTGCAGCACAAATAGAAAGCATAACAAATTTTCTGATGTACTTTGAGCTCTAACAGGTGGGTTTAATCCTATTTACAGATCCTACTTTCCTTCCTTATGATTATCCACTCAAATACACAAGATATAGAAGAAAGATGTGAGAAAAGGAAGGTGAAACTCACAACATAAATTCTGGACAGCAGCAGATATTCAAGGAAAAGCTAAACATGGTTGCTGTTTGTGTGTATTGTGCAGGCTGCTGCTCTTGCTTATTACTTGAATTTCCACTACCATCCCTTGCTACAACTGCTATCATCCATTTCAGCTGCTACATGATGGGAAAAAGAAGAGGAAAGCAAGAGAGGAAGTGCCATGGACTTTCGGCTGAAGGAAGTGAAGATGATGGGATCTGTTTTGGGGCTCAAGGTGTCGACCGATTGTGGGTGTTAGGGAAACATGTAGTCTTAAAACAAAGATAGAAAAAGAAAGAGACAAGGATGGAGATGATGAGTACCAGGTAGGATCATAAAGAAACATTCAAAATAGTCCATTCTCATTGAAGGGTGCGGGTGGGCTGAATATTCCTAGCCAAGAGGACGAACCAAACCAGAAAAGCATTAGAAGTGGATTTGCATTAAAACTACAAAATCAAACTACCCCCGTGGAGAATTATAAACATATATGAATCAATTTTCACTAGAAAGATTGGGGAAAAGAAAAGGTAAAACTAAAGATATGTTGCAAATCGTTAATGGTAAAATTCCCCCCCTATCACCTTCACTTACATATGACCCGCAGAGGCCTTGCAGAACCACGATCGTAGTGTGTCTACCTTGCCGTGAGAAATCTTTGAGGTGCTTCTCACGGCAGGATAGCTGAAGACCTGTGAGGCATAGAAACATTAAAAATCGTGTAGACCCAACGGAATGATGTGAGGAACACTCAAGCTAGTAAGTTTTCAAGCTAATAAGAGGAAGAACCAGACAAGAAAAACATTAACGGAATAATGTGAGGAATACTCAAGGGAATATTGTGAGGAGTACTCTTAACTAAGAGGAAGAACCAGACAAGAAAAACCTAGCTAGCAAAAGAACAAGAAGCATATGCTCATCAATCCAAAAGGGAGAAGAGAAAGGGGTAAGCAGATCGCAAATCTTTAAACCCGAGCAGACAAAACGGAGGAGATAAAAAGGTGTATATACCATCAATCTTTAATTCAAGCAGACAAATGATTTCGTGCCCGAGCACGTCTGATTCTCACGACCTCGGCTTAGATTAGAAATCACCGCTAGCATTGAAAACAATTAATCGAGAGGCAATTTTTTGTAACAGAGGTACACCGATTGAGCAAAATCGAGGGCAAAGACCGACACAGGTGAGGATTTAAGTTATTAACGAGGAATTTCACCGGAAGTCTCTCTCTGTTCAAATTGGACAATGGAAAGAAACTAACGGCTATAAATCGTCTTCCCACCGTCTCGTGGATGTATAAAAGCTGAGGGCTTTGTGGGTTTTTTCTTCTTTTTTCTTTTACCGTTGCTGGAATGGTTTGCGTTTTGTTTTTAAAACTTTTTAAAATAGAAATAGAGCAGTTCTGCTGCCGCTCAGAGTACCGCTCCATGTGACGCCAAAATCACATTTTCTTTTTCTTATTTTTTTAAAATTTTTTATTCATTTTTTTATCATTTTAAAATATGATTAAAAAATATAAAAAAATATATCAATATGATAATCATTTTCTTAAATTATTAAATCAAATAAATTAAAATTTATCAAAATAAGAGGACAAATTTAATGTACAAAATAATATTTTTCTAAATAATAAAACAGTTCTCCTTAGAAAAGTTCTATCTTATCAAAATGAGTTTAACGGATACAAATAAAACACTGCCACTTTAGCATTTCACAAAAATAAGATCTACGCCTCTCGCACCCACCCTTCCTGAAATACAACCCCTCTACACGTGCATCAAGGAATTCGTCTCCAGAATGGCAACCATGCGTCATGGACAAACCCTCTACACAGTTAGATTCACTTTGAAGCAGGTTTTGTGAATTTCACTTGCATCTGAATTTCATTTAGGTGTCATTTGCAAGAAAAACCGACTTTGACTGAAAATGAAAGCACTGAAGAAAAGTTGCACTTTCCTCCCTCCTTCTTGAGCCCGCACCCTTCTTGAGCCCGAAGACATGGTGGATATGTCGTTTAGCAAAAGGCAGGAGTAAGGTATGAAAGTCCAGAAAAGTGAGACTTTTAAGCAAAATTGCTTAGTGGATCCACGTTAAATTCTCATAAAAGTTTTTAAAATTTAGTTAAAAAGTATATTTTTCTTAATTTTTTTAAAAATTTTACTCATCTTTTAAAAATTTTCAAATCTCATTTTCTATTTTATTAAAATAATATTTTTCTATTATTTCTTTATTATTTTTTTCTCTCACTTCTATTTATAAATTTAATTATTCAATATTTTTTCTTATATTTTGAACTATAATTTTAATGAGTATTTTTAAAAAAAAATTTTTTATATTTTTAGAGTTATTTAAATTATTTTTAAAATTATTATTTAAAACTACAATAAATATGAATAGTTCCTACTATTGTATCCCTAAACATTTTCTCTAAAATGAAAAATTCAATCAGAATTAACTTTTAAAAAAAACCCTAGAATTATCTCAAATTATAAGGATATATGGGATAGGAGACTCAATGCGGATGCTCTTACAGTCTATTCAACGTCAAAAAATTTATAGTCTCGCATTCTCTTCCTTTGAATTTCTTTGCCAATATTTGCCCATTCTTCCAAGATCTTATTTACTTGATTTTTCTTGTCTTTATTTCTTTAATGTCTTCCCTTGACGTCCAGAGCATCAAGCGTGTAATTTCAGCACCCGGTGGAATTCCAAACCAGACAGAAGCCTCCAACTCCAACGAAACAATATGAATGTTAAAACTTTCCACTCCTTCGCAGCCCCGACCTTGCTATTTCAGGCATGGCATGCAACCCACTTTCTTTCTCTTTCTGTATTTTCTATATATCTGCATTCATGCATCATAATAATTGCTTACAATTGTATGGTATGATAGGGTTTCAATTGGGAATCGAGTAATAAAGGAGGATGGTACAATTCACTGAAGAACTCTGTTCCTGATTTAGCTAATGCTGAAATCACTCATGTCTGGCTTCCTCCTCCCTCTCAATCTGTTGCTCCCCAGGGTATCTCCAATTTCTTGTTCTTGTCAAGTTCATTTCATAACTGGTCAGAGTTTGGCCTCACTTTTTTGGCCCAAGTTTATTTGATCACATATTGTTACAAATGATGCCATGTTTAGTTATCTCAATCTGTTTTTCTAGCTAAAAAATAGAGGATGTGGTCTAAATTTGGGTTACCGGTTGGGTTAATTGCTTTCGGGTTGGCCTACTTGAAGATTTTCCAATCTGGAAGTATGATTGTTCAAGTAACATGCAAAGAAAAACAACGTGCATATAAATAAGATGTTGAGCTACAGACAACCAAAAATTAAATGTTTATTTTTATCATCTATATGATCTTATTCTTGGTTTTTTGACAATAGAGTAGCTAAGAGATGCTCAATCTAAACTCGTTATATTCTAGGATACTTGCCGGGAAGGCTATATGATCTTGATGCCTCAAAATATGGATCTAAGGATGAACTGAAAGTACTAATTGCGGCTCTACATGAGAAGGGGATTAAAGTCGTTGCTGACATAGTGATAAATCATAGAACTGCTGAGAAGCAAGATGGCAGAGGAATTTGGTGCATCTTTGAAGGTGGGACTCCAGATGCACGTCTTGACTGGGGTCCATCCTTCATTTGCAAGGATGACACAGCCTATTCGGATGGTACCGGGAATCCTGACAGTGGAGAGGGCTATGACCCTGCACCTGACGTTGATCATCGTAATCCACAGGTACAGAAAGAGTTGTCAGAATGGATGAATTGGCTCAAGACTGAGATTGGATATGATGGGTGGCGATTTGATTTTGTGAAGGGGCTATGCCCCTAGTATTATAAAATATTATATGGAACAAACCAAGCCAGATTTTGCAGTAGGGGAAAACTGGAATTCTCTTTCTTATGGAGATGATGGGAAACCTAACCCCAACCAGGATGAACATCGTGGTGCTCTAGCTGAATGGGTTGAGTCTGCAGGTGGGGCTGTCACTGCATTTGATTTCACAACCAAAGGGATTCTGCAAGCAGCTGTGGAAGGGGAGTTATGGAGGTTAAAGGACTCCAACGGAAAGCCACCAGGATTGATTGGAATAAAGCCAGAAAGTGCTGTGACATTTATTGACAACCATGACACAGGGTCTACTCAAAATGCTTGGCCATTCCCCTCTGATAAAGTCATGCAGGGATATGCTTACATTCTAACTCATCCTGGCACCCCAACCATTGTAATTTCCATCTTATTTATTCGTATAATTTTTTGTTCTGAAGATGGCTAATAATTCATCATGGTATCATACCAACTTTGTTGACTGAAAGAAATTGTTTTATGCTTTGCAGTTCTATGATCATTTCTTTGATTGGGGATTAAAGGAGGAAATAAGCAAATTGACTGCAATTAGGTCGAGGAATGGGATCAATACCAGAAGCATTGTGAGCATACTAGCATCTGATGGTGATTTATATGTAGCTGGGATTGATGACAAGATCATCATGAAGATTGGACCAAAGATGGATCTTGGAAACCTCATTCCCTCAAACTTTCAGGTTTCTACCTCTGGCAAAGATTACGCTGTGTGGGAGAAGAAGTAAATAATAAAAATGATTTTGTGCTGAGTCAATGTCATAATACCTTGTTACTAATACTTTAATGTAGAATAAAGTTTGGCCGCCCTTGAGCTGCTCAATATAAGCCCTTAAGCGGTGACCAACATCGGCCAACCCCATAGAATTGTTGCAAATTCAATGAGGGTAGTGATAGGATTACTACCCTTTTACTGCTCATTTACCATTATTGTGTATTTATTTTTTTATCATTTTCCTTCAAGTATTTTTTAACGTCCTTAATCACTAAGAAAAAATTAAAAATATATATATAATTTTACTAATAATTATTTCTTTAACCATTAATTAAAATTAAAAATTAAATATAAAAAGAATCGTAAATAGATAATAGGAGATAATAACCCTATCATTTTCCATACAATGAATATTGTTAGTAAAGAGACTATGAAGTGACAAGAAGACGCAACATGTGTCTGATTGGCGACAGAGAGCGGAAGCAGCAATTGCGATTTTCTTTGAGCATTTGAGAGGGTAGAAAAGGCACATATATCTGCCTAGGACCTAGCTAATCAGCCTTGCTAAAGAGATGGAAGAGAAGATAAAGAGATGGAAGAGGCATATTAGTAGGTCTCCGATTACTTGTGTGAGGCCAACATTAGTGAGGAGCATATGTGAGGAGCATGATCATAGGCGCGCATGGGGTATTCCTGCAGTCCTGATATGTGAGGAGCATGCTCGTGTTGGGAGAGTAAAACATTTTGCCAACATTATGGCAATTAAGCTCCATTCTACGTACTTTTGGGTTTTCCTTGAGTGCGTGGATCTGGCATGCAGAGCATAATGGGGGAGATAGAGAGAATATCATCAAAACAATGTTTTTTCAAAAAAAAGAAAAAGGCGATACCCCATATTATTGATTAATACCTCTTCCAAGTAAAGTTTGGGGATACAAGAAATCCCAACAAAACCAAGGCCTTGAAAAAACTATATTTATACCCTGTACTAATTGCAGATGAAATCTACAAAACAATAGATCAAATGTTACAATGGTGTCAGATAAAAGTGATTGAATCAAGGCATTCTCATAACATCCATCCTATATTCCCCCAATGCCTAAGATGGCAACTGATTAGCCAAAAGAATAGACTGAGATGGCCGAAGCTCCTACCTTTGCAAGATGATCAGCCACAAAATTACCCTCTTGATAAGAATGCTGTATAGAATAATCTAACACTTGCTAGAATCCAAGAATGTCCTCCCAAATATGAAAATATAGCAATGGTGGAGAAGTGGAATTATGAAACCATTGAACAACAATAGCTGATCAGTTTCAAAGAGAATATTTGAATAGTCTAGCTGTAAACAATACAACAAACCTTGTTTCAATGCCATCAACTCTGCCAGTGTGTTAGTTCCATTTCCCAAATAAAGTGTAAATGCAAACATAAGCTCGCTATCTGCATTCCCCAGAACAACACCACATCTTGCCATACCAGGATTTCCAAGAGCAGACCCATCAATACTACACTTTAGATGTCCAGAAGGGGGAGAGGCTGCCAAGTCGCTAGTAAAGGCCTCTTAACCCAGAGTTTAATAGAATTACTACCAGAACCTGTAGAGAGATCTGAGCATGAAATTGAAGCTGCTGAAATGGCTTAATGAGGCCATTACACTCAATTACACAAAGTTTTATCTTCTGAGCTATTGCTGCAGCCACAGGTTCCTTGCCATTTTGAAGATGCTCATTTCGAGTTAGCCATATGTCCCGTAAAGTAAAAACAAGAGTTATGGAAACCAAAATAGAAGCTCATCTTTTCTTCTGGAAAGCTGCCACCATCTCACAAACCTGTCTTTCTATAGTAATGAAAGGAGATTTGAAAAACGAAGGATTGTGGCAAAATGCTCCCATACCAACAAGCTGAATCTCCTTCATCAAATAAGCGCTCAATATTTTCAATATTAGGTTCCATTTGCGGCAATGACATTTTTAAACTAATGGAATGCCACATCTTCTAATAATTGCATCAACAAATATAGCATCAAATGCTAATCTCCAAACAAATACTTAAGAGAGATCAAATTACTCCAAATTACATTGGCTAGAAAAAAAATCTGGATATGCTCTTTCAATACCTGCCAAGCAAATTTCATGGTAAAATCCCCTTCCTTTGTGTGTTTGCAGACTCTGATCTGCTCCTGGTCTCAAAGAAATGGAGAATTTGGATACTTCCTGCACTAATCGACTCCCTCCATGCTGGTTCGACAAAGTTACATTCTAGCGGGAGCCTTCAATGAGATCTCTTAACAATAGAGCAGGTTGTACAGCTGAATAACCCTTCTGAATCATAGAGATCCTTCTCAACTCTAGTTTTCTGAACATAAGTTTATTTTGCCTTCTCTAATTTTCCATGTACTTTCAGAGAGTATGAATGGAAAAAGATTGAGAAAACCTGATGACGCTGATTAATAACCTTTTTGGGGTGTATATTCAGGAGTATATGGATAGGCATTGAAGACGAGACCTGTTTTAATAATACAAGCTTACTACTAGATGAAAGCAGCTTCCATTGCCACCCTGCACCTTTCTCTTAACTTTTTCCACCAGTGGTTCAAGCATTGTTACTGATAGTTTTTTGTAGTGCAGTGGAGCCCCCAAGTAATTCAAAGGAAAACTTCCTTCTCAGAATTTGGTAGTAGCTGCAATAACTGCCCTCCTTCTCAGCTTGGACATCTACAAGTTCTAATGAAAAGGTATTATGTCTTACTTTTTAGCAGTACTTTCTAATTTTCTATCTCTATTTATCTTTATGTGTGTTATTTATTCGGTTGAAACTTTATCTTGGGGGAATTCCAGTTACTTGTAATCAGGCTCTAGATGTGCTTTTTTTTTTTAATACAAGTAATACTCTACAAGGCAATTGCTTTTTTTTTTTTTCTCCATTACAGACAATAATGACAAGGAACATATTTTTTGGCCTTTGTTCAATCATATAAGAAGATGCATGAATTTTGCTAGAGTAGTTGTGTCCAACATTTTGATGGCTTTAATAATGTACAATTTATTATCAATGTTATTTTTTAAATTATGTTCTTTTTTTGGTATAGCGTAGTCTACTTCAATAATGTTTCATTTACTAGGGAATATTTATATTTATATTTATGTTATTAATCTAAAAATTCTAAGTTTTCCTTCATTTTTCTTGTCTTCTCCCATTCTCCACTGTCGTCATCATCATCATCTTCTTCTTCTCCTCATCCGTCCTCTACTTCTTTAGCTTCAGCTTCTCCTCCGACTCCGACAACGATGCCTACTCTTACTCCTACACATACTCCGACTCTCTTCTTCTTCTTATTCGCCTTCTCCCGTTCTTGTTCTTCTTCTTCTTCTTATCATTCCTCCATTTCTTCTCCTACTGCTTCTAGCTACTCCTCCTACTCCTTGGACACTTACCCCTACTTCTACTCTTGCTCATACTCCTACTCCAACTCCATACTCTCTCTTCTTCGCCTTCTCCTCATCTTCATCTCATCCTCTTAGTCTAATTCATCATCTTTCTCTCTTATGCCTTCTTTACCATATTTTCTACTCATATTCTGCTCTTCTCCTTTCATTTATTTTCTCTCAATCCATGGAAGCTTTCTTGTTCTTCTTCTCAACTTATTCTTGGATTTATTTATTTATTTAGATAGATAGATCCAGGAATTTTTCTTTGGCTTTGGGCATGGGAGTGGTTGTGCGTGCATGTGCATGGGTGTGTGTGCGTGTGGGTTGGTGGGTGAGTGTGCATACTAGTTTGCATGTGCGTATCTTTGTGTAAGTGTGTGTTGTATTCGATTGAAACTATATGTAGGAGGAACTCAGCTTGGACATCTACAAGTTCTACAAGCATGCAAAGGTATTTGTCTATTACTATTTAGCAATGCTTCATCATTTTCTCTTTTTATTTATCTTTATGTGTATTATTTACTTGGTGAAACTATATCTTGGAGGAACTCCAATTAGTGGTCACCAAGCTATATAATAGTTTTTTCTTTAATACATGTACACTATTTTGCAAATCAATTACTTTTTTTTGTTTGTTTTTTGCTTTATAGACAATATCTATGACATGGAACATTTTTTTTTTTTTTACCTTTGTTCTATCATATAAGAAGTTTCGTGCATGAATTTTATAGTAGCAGTCACATCGAACATTTTGATGGCTTCAATAAAGAATAATTTATTTATCAATATTTACTTTTAAAATTAAGTTCTTTTTTAGCATAATGTACTCATTGCTTTAGTAATTTTCCATTAACTAGGGACTATTTAAATTTATTCTATTAACCTAAAAATTATAAGTTTTTTCCTTCATTTTTCTCATCTTCTCCCATTCTCCGTCATCGTTTTCCTCTTCGTCTTCATTTTCATCATCTTCTTCTTCTACTCCTTCCTTTACTTCTTCTCCTCCTCCTCTTCCTCCTCCTCCTCCTACTCTGACTCCAACTCCAACTGCAACTCCTACTCTAACTGCTACCCTTACTCCAACTCCCTTTCTCTCTTCTCCCTCCTCCTCTACGCTCTTCATCTTCTTCTCATCCTTCCTCTACTGCTCGTCCTCCTCCTCCTACTTCTACTCCTACTTCGACTTCGACTCCGACTCTGAATGCTATGCCTACTACTCCAACTCCCTTCTCACTCTTCTACGCATTCTCTTCTTCTTCTTCTTCTCATCCTTCCACCACCTCTTTCAACTTTCCTCCTTTCTCCTTCCTCCTTCCTCCCTCCTATTCCAACTCCCTCCTCTTCCTCGTACTCTGACTCCTACTCCTACTCTTCTAACTCTTCTACGCATTCTCTTCATCTTCTTCTCATCCTACTCATGCTCTAACTCCGTACTCTCATTTCTTCGCATTCTCCTCCTCTTCATTTTGCTTTGGTTTTGGGTGCGTGTGGGTGTGGGTGTGAGTGTATGTGTGGGTGGGTGGGTGAGTGTACGTACTTGCGTGTGCACATGGTTGTGCTTGTGTGTGGTATTCGATTGAAATTGTATGTAGGAGGAACTCAGCTTGGACATCTACAAGTTCATGTAAATTGTGTCTTACTTTTTAGTAGTGTTTTCTCATTTAGTTAAAACGTTATCTTGGGGGAACTCCGATTAGTTGTAATCAGGCTCTAGATATGCTTTTTTCTACAAGGCAATTGCTTCTTTTTCTCCATTTGAGACAATAATGATGAGGAACACATTTTTTGGCCTTTGTTCTATCATATAAAAGGGTGCATGAATTTTGCTAGAGTAGTCGCGTCCAACATTCCAATGGCTTCAATAAGGTATAATTATTTATCAATGTTATGTTTGAAATTATGTTCTTTTTTGGTATAACGTAGTCTGCTTCAATAATTTTTCATTTACTAGGGAATATTTATATTTATTTTATTAATCTAAAATTTTAATTTTTCCTTCGTTTTTCTATCTTCCCCCATTCTCCAATGTCATAATCTTCATCTTCTTCTCTACTTCTTTAGCTCCAGGTTCTTCTCCTCCTCCTCCTCCTCCTCCTCTGACAGCAATGTCTAAAGAACTCCTACACCTATTTCGATCTCCCTCTTATTTGCCTTCTCCTACTCTTCATCTTCTTCTTGTCATTCCCCTACTTCTTCTCATACTACTTCTAGCTCCTCCTCCTCCTCCTTCAATTCTTATCCCTACTTTTACACCCACTCATACTCCTACTTCTACTCTCTTCTTCACCTTTCCTCATCTTCATCTCTCATCTTCTTCGTATAATTCATCCTCTTTCTCTCATATGCCTTCTTTACCTTCTTTTCTACTCGTATTCTCTATTCTCCTTTCATTTATTTTCTCTTGATCCTCGAAAGCTTTCTTGTTCTTCTTCTCAACTTATTCTTGAATTTTATTTATTTATTTTATCTCTATTCGCCTTTCCTCATCTTTGTCTTCATCTTAATCTTCTTCTTCTTCTTCTACTCCTTCCCTTACTTCTTCTCCTTATGCTTCTGCTTCTTCCCCTCCTCCTCCTCCTCCTCCTCCTTCCTCATCCTCCTCTTACTCCAACTTTTACTCCAACTACAACTCAACTCTGACCGCTACGGCTACTCCAACTCCCTTCTCCCTCCTCTACACCTTCTTTTCATCTCCTTCAAATCCTTCCTCTACTCCTCCTCCTACTCTTACTACAACTCCAACTCCTTACTCTCATTTATTCGTCTCCTCCTCCTCCTCCTCAGTTTGCTTTGGTTTTGGGTCCATGTGGGTGTGGGTGTGGGTTTGAGTGCATGTGCAGGGGTGTGAGTTCGTGTGATTGTGGGTGGGTGGTTGGGTGAGTGTGCGTGCTTGTTCGTGTGTGCATGCTTGACATCTACAAATTCTACAAGCATGCAAAGGTATTGTGTCATATTTTTTCCAGTTCTTTCTCATTTTCTCTCTCTATTTATCTTTATGTGTATTATTTACTCGGTTAAAACTGTATCTTGGAGAAACTCTAATTAGTGGTCACCAGACTCTATAGGTGCTTTTTTTAATACATGTACACTACTTTGTGAGGCAATTGCTTTTTTTGTTTGTTTTTTGCATTATAAACAATATCGATGACAAGGAACTCAACTTGGACATCTACAAGTTCTATAAGCATGCAAAGGTATTCTGTCTAACTTTTCAACAGTGCTTTCTCATTTTCTCTCTCTATTTATGTTTATGTGTATTATTTATTCGGTTGAAATTGTATCTTGGAACTCCAATTAGTTGTCACCAGGCTCAATAGGTGCTTTTTAAATACATGTACTACTTTTCAAGGCAATTGCTTCTTTTTTTGGTTAGTTTTTTGCATTACAGACAATATCTATCACAAATTGTTTTTGCCATTGTTCCATCATATAAGAAGGTACTTGAATTTTACTGTAGTTGTCGCATCCAACATTCTGATTACTTCAATAAGATATAATTTATTTATCTATGTTTACTTTTAAAATTATATTCTTTTTTAGCATAACATACTCTACTTCAGTAATTTTTCATTTACTAGGAAATATTTATATTTATGTTATTAACTAAAAATTCAAAAATTTTCCTTCATTTTTCTCTTCTTCCCTCATTCTCCACTATCGTCTTTATCATCTTCTTCTTCTCCTCCTCCTTCCTCTACTTCTTCTGCTTTTCCTTCTCCTCCTCCTCCGACTCCAACTCCTACTTCGACTCCTACTCCAACTCCTACGGCAAATCCCCTTCTACAAGCATGCTTTCTCAATTTCTCTCTTTATTTATCTTTATGCGTGTTATTTATTCGGTTGAAACTGTATCTTGGAGGTACTCAAATTAGTTGTAATTAGACTCTAAAGGTGCTTTTTTCAATGCAAGTAGTACTCTCTACAAGGAAATTGCTTTTTATTTATTTATTTATTCACGACTATAGACAATAAAGACAAGGAACATATTCTTTTGCCTTTGCTCCATCATATAAGAAGATGCATGAATTTTTCTGGAGTAGTCACGTCCAACATCTGATGGAATCCATAATTTATTAGTTATTGTTTGTTTTTGTTATAATGTTCTTTTTTAGTATAACATACTCTCTGCTTCTGTAAATATTCCTTTTACTAGGGAAAAAACTAAATATTCTTATTTTTTTCTTCATTTTTCTCATCTTCTCCCAACATCTGCCATCGTCTTTGTCGTCATCATCTTCTTCTTCTCCTCCTTCCTCTCATTCTTCTCCTTCTGGTCCTCCTCCAACACATACTCTTACTCCCTTATATGTCTTCTTCATCTTCTCCTCCTCTTCATCTTCTTCTTCTACTTCTTCCACTTTCTCTCTTCTACCTTTTTCACCTTATTTTCTTGTAGTATTCTTCTCTTCTCCTTTCATATATTTTCTCATGTTCCTCAAAGGCATTCTTGTTCTTTTTCTCAACTTATTCTTGGGTTTTTTTATTTAGAAATATCCATCAATTTTGCTTTGGTTTTGAATTGTGTAGATGTGCGTGTACATGTGGGTGTGTGTTCATGTGCATGTGGGTGGATAGGTGGGTGGGTATGCGTCCATGTTTGCATGTGCATGTGGTTTTGGGCTTGTGTGTTATTCGATTGAAACTATATGTGTTTTTATTCGTTGTGTGTGGGTTTGCGCACGTGTGAGTGTGGGTGTGCACGCATATTCAGGGGTGTGTGTTCTTGTGCATGTGGATGGGGTGGGTGAGTATCCGCGTGGTTGTGTTTGTGTGTGTGGTATTTGATTGAAACTATATGTAGGAGGAACTCAACTTGGACATCTACTACGCATGTCTTTTTATTGTGTCTTACTTCGATAGATACATCAATTTTGCTTTGGTTTTGGGTGTGTATATGTGTGTATGTTCGTTTGCGTGTGTGTGTGGTATTCGATTGAAACTGTATATAGGAGGAACTCAACTAGGACATCTATAAGTTCTACAAGCTTGCAAAGGTATCGTGTGTTACTTTTTAGTAGTGTTTTGTCATTTTCTCTATCTATTTATCTTTATGTTAGTTATTTATTCAGTTGAAATTGTATCTAGGAGGAACTCCAATTAGTTGTAGGTGAGAGTTAAGCTTAGAAGTGATAGGCTTGTATTGTGTGGTAGGACTCAAATAAGATGCGAACGAGAGTTCAACGAGATGAGTGACCTATAGTAATCGCAAGGGAGATCAATCGTGTGACGGGAGAGATAGTGAATTAGCTAAGGCGCTTAATCATATCATGGATGTGCCATAACAACAACACGAACTCTATCTAATAATGTTAGATGCAGACACAACAAGTCAATAACCTTAGGGGAAGAGCAATGAGTGTGCACATTTGAGCGATTTCTGGTCTACCGTTACCCAGGATTCTTTAGTATTAAAGGATCAATGAAGGCAAATAGATAGATTATGGATATTGAGAGGGATTTCGACTTGTGTGGATGCACAAAAAGTCAGATGATACTATGCATGAGCTATCTAGTCCAAGGGGAGGCGGCAATATGGTGGAATGCCAAGAGAATTACTCACCATCCATGGAAATGATTTCGTATGGAATGTTCAAAAAAAGTCAGCCATTACAAGTGGAGAGTCCCTAACTCTAGGAGAAGTCAATGAGGATGCCCCAGAGACTCAAGAGGCAGGTGTCATCACATGTATGAGACCTTGGCCTTAGCTAGCTAGTTTGTAATCTTAGGAGCATAGTGTAAGAAGCGAGTTGCTCGGTCATTTCAGGACGAGTTAAAGTGTTTCACTATACGCAAGCTTATTTAACTTGGGTGCATCCCAATCATTCGTATCTATAATGGTTGCTAGAATAAGCAGTCTTCAAGCAGAACCAAGTGGCAGAGGGTTTCCGTAGTGCTGCTGCTACCAAACGGAGAAACGAAATTCTGCACCTTTAGAGATGAGTAGAGTCATCATGAAGGTAGACTTGGAAGTGTTCAACTTATTGGGTTTCGATATCATTCTAGGTTGGTTGTTTAGGCATTTTACAATAATTGACTGCTAATAATGAACAGTAGGCAGAGTATTCCAAGGCAGTTACAATCAATGATAGGAATAATTACCTCACTGCTGGCTAAGGAAGAGTTGGTGAGTGGAGCCGAAACCTATTTAGTGCACTTAGTGCTTAAGGAAAAGGAGCCTAAAGAGGTGCAAGGAATACTAGTAGTGGGAAAGTTTCCAAAACTATTCAAGTTGCTAGGATTACCACCTCTTAAGGAAATTGAATTTTCGATTGAACTAGGACTTCGGACAGTTCCAATACATAGGGTGATACCTAAGTCAATCATGGGAGGGAGTCATAAATTGCATACATTTATCCACCCCCAAAATTGCTTTTTCCTACCATCAATCAATACAAAACATTTCAATACATTACTTTCTTGTTTATTATATGTTTCTCCAAATGAAATCCATTTAATTTTGCTTTTATTTCTTAATATCTCGCCTCACTTTATGAAATTACAAACTGCATGCACTCACACTCACTCTGCACCTTAACAATAGACTATCGCAGATACGATCCAATAGATCCAAGTATAGTTGCTTGACGGAGGCCAAGTACTCAAAACATCCTTGCTCCCAATGAAACATAGAAAGATTAATTTGGGCAAAACAATCATGCTGCCACTCATTTCCATGATTAAAAACCCAAAAAACATTTTTAACTTTTGCGACCTACTGAAACCCATTTCGAAATCTTATAGGAGTCATCCCAACAAAGCTAAAAGAACTGATGGGTCCATTACGAGGACTATTGATGAAGGAATTTATTAGGTCGAGTGTATCACCTTGGAGAGCGCCAATACTATTTGTTAGAAAGAAGGATGAGACTCTTAAAATGTTTATTACAGGTGTAAGATTTTCGATCTAGACTAGAAAACCCAACCGAACTGAACAATTCCGATCGGACCGAACCGAAAGCAGTTATGGTAGGTCTAGGTCCAGTATTTTATAAATTTTTTTATTTTTGGTCCATTCTCGGGGTATATTTTTTGAACTTGACCGACCAAAATATAAATATATATTTCAATTATTTTTTATATTCTATTTTTAAAAAATTAATTATATATAGTAGTTGTATAATTTAACTATGTAATTGTCTTCTAACTTATGATCATTTACCATATAAAATGTTAAAATATACTATTAATATTCTCAATAGCATATATAATATTAATGTTAACTAAAATAATATGATAAATCATAACATTATATGAGATAGTACATACTCTAGTACCTACACTTAATTAAAATAATTATGTACAATTTTTTGTAAGATACCTAAATTAGAAGTATGAAATACCCATGGACAAATTATCTATTAACCATATATAAAATATCAAAATATTAACTATCATTGGCAATGAATAGGGTCATAATCAATCCAGGCTATGTAGTACTAATTTAGTAAAATCAATGATAGTCAATATAGGTCATCATGTATATTAACTATCATTGTCGGTGAATAAGGTCTTAATTGATCTAGGTTATGCGGTACGAAGTTAGTAATATCATTAATATAATTATAATTAATGTTTTTATTTAGGTTATGCGGTCCGGGCACTTAATTTTTATTTTTTATTTTTATATAATTTTTATCATTTAACTTATTTGTTAAGAAAAAAAAATGGATTAAAAACTTGATAAGAACACCCCTTTGGACCAATCGGACAGAACCAGACCGATAGCTAATGGTCTAGTTTGGTCCATAGGTATAATTAGTCCGGCCTGAGGTGGAAAAAGGGTGAATCGAAAGTTTTGGTTTGATCCCATAAACCCCCTTTGGACCGAATGGACCAATTACACCCCTAATGTGCGTCGACTATCGAAAGTTGAATAAGCTGACTATAAAGAATAGGTATCCCTTACCAAGGATAGATGATTTGTTTGACCAGTTATAAGGAGCGGCCATATTTTCTAAGATTGATCTTAGGTCTGATTATCACCAAGCAAGGATTAAGGAAGACGACATACTGAAACATGGCATTTTGAGTTTACGGTAATGCCATTTGGGTTAGCTAATACCCCGCAACATTTATGAATATCATGAATAGAGTGTTCAGACTATTCTTGGATATGATTGCGGTGGTGTTCATAGATGATATCCTAGTATAACTCCAAGAATGTCAAGGATCACGAGAATCACCTAAAGTTGGTACTAAGAGAGCTTGGAATACCAGTTGTTCGCCAAACACAATAAGTGTGAGTTTTGGTTGGAAGAAATTAAGTTCCTTGGTCACGTGATATCCAGGGAACATCCTACCACATTATATGATGTTAGAAGTTTCTTGGGTTTTGTTGGTTATTTATAAGAGATTCGTAGAAGGATTCTCCAAATTATCAAATTCCCTTACAACATTGACTAGGAATGCCAAATTCATTTGGACAGAGAAGTGTGAGCAGAGCTTTGAAGAACTAAAGAGAAGGATAACCACAGCCACAGTGTTAACATTACTAGAGCCCCACAAGTCATTTGTGATGTATAGTGATGCATCGAAATATGGGCTATGATTGTGCCCTAATGTAAGAAGGAAGGGTAGTAGCTTATGCATCTAGAAAATTGAAGAATCACGAGAAGAGCTACCCCACTCATGATTTGGAGTTAGCAATTGTAGTATTTTCCTTAAGAGTTGGCAACATTACTTGTATGGAGAAGTGTGTGAAGTACACACGGAGCATAAGATTGATTTTGAAACATCTCTTCACCGAGAAGAACCTCAACATGAGAGAATGGAGATGGCTAGAGACTATAAGCAGCTATCAGTGTGAGATCAAGTCCCACTTGAGAAAAGCTAATTTAGCTGCCATTACGTTAAGTCGTAGGTCTAAGGATGTAGAAGGTTCCACTGGTGTGGATTCACTTCTTGAGGAAATAAGGCATCTGTTGGTGAAGGAACCATCGCAGGAGTCTAGAGACCAGGAGTCTAGAACAACATGAATATATGAAGACCATGGGTCTAGACCTCGAGGCAAACTCAAGGGGGGGACTAAGGCTATTGAGGCCAAAATCCTCCTAAGGTATGGTTGATAGAGGATTGGGTGAGGCCGTTACAGGTCGTCCTAAGGCAAACTCCAGAGAGGTCGTGGGTTATTATACCGAGACAAACATGATAGGGGGACTAAGGCTGTTGAGGCCGTGATTTTTCTGAGAAGAGATTTAATGGAGGATCTGGTGAGTTCAAAAGTTGTCCCTAGACAAACTTGAGGGGGCACCAAGTAGGGATGCAAGTTTCCCCTAGGCAAATTCAAGATGGGACTAGGGTTAAGGCTACGATCATCCCAAGGTAGACTTGAAGGAGTCTTGAGGCAAACTCGAAGGAGGATTGAGCAAGACTGCAAGTCTTGAGGCAAACTCAAAGGAGGATAAGGTGAGGGCGCAAGTATTCCCTCGACAAATTCTAGTGAGAAACTAGGGGGTAGCAATCATCTAGAGGTAAACCTTGAGAGAGATCTTGGGTTGCGGGTAGCAATCTTCCAAAGGTATAGTTGAGGGAGGGTTGGGCAAGCCTGAGGCATATTCGAGGTAGACTGTAGCTACCTAGGCCACTATCAATCATCCTGAGGCAGATTAGAAAGGGGACCAAGGCTGAGCAAGGTTGCAAGTCACCCTAGGGATGATCCTACAAGTTGCTACATGGTATAGCAATCGTCCAAAGGTATAGTTGAGGGAGGGTTAGGCAAGCCTGAGGCATATTTGAGGTAGACTGTAGCTACCTAGGCCACTATCGATCATCCTGAGGCAGACTAGAAAGAGGACTAAGGCTAAGCAAGGTTGCAAGTCACCCTAGGGAAATCTTAGGGGGAAATTAAGGTTGTTAAGGCCACAATCATACTAATGCAAGCTTATGGAAGATTGGAAGAGTCAGCGAGTAATCCTAAGGAAAACTTGAGGAAGAATCGGTCAAAACCGCAAGTCACCCTGAAGCATACCCAAGGGTGGGATTGTTGCTGCATAGGCTGCAATTCGGAAATTGGAGGGGGGGACTAAGGGCATGTTTGGATAATGAGATAAAATGAGAATTTTGTGAATAGTAGTGAAAGAGAAAAGGTTGAATAAAAATGTTATAAAGTTAAAAATTATTTGAATATTATTTTTGCTTTGTAATTTGAAAAAGTTGTATTATTTTTTATATTTTCTTTGTAAGTTTAGGAAAGTTGTAATGATTAAGCTAATGATTATTTGAAAAGGTCGAAGATTTAAAATTGAAAAGTGATCTTTGAGAAGGAAATTTTGAACCTCAACAACCACCCCTAAAGTTGTTGAGGTTGTTGAGGGACCAATCATCTTAGACAATCTCAAGGGTGGATCATGATCGGGTGAGGCCACTGTTTCGAGGTAAACTCTAGGGGGACTAGGCTACTAAGGGTGTGATCATCCTAAGGTAGAGTTGGGGAGGATTGAGCAAGGTCATGCATCATCCTAAGGCAAACTCGAGGAGGATTAGGTAAGGCTAAGGTCATCTTGAGGTAAACTCGAGTGAGGATTGGGGAAGGCTGAAAGTCATCCCAAGGTAAACTATTTTTATATAAGTAAAAAAGTTATTAATACTAATAGGCATAACGATGTATACAAGAGAAAACACTTAGTTGGTGTGCAAAAAATATACAAGGAACAATAAACCCAACAAAGCCCTAGCCTAACAACAAACGCATCTAGGAGAATGAACCTAACAAAGCCCAAGCCCAAAGATGTGCCTACCCCAAACCACCACCAGTGCACCAATGCCTATCCCACCAAACCCAAGCCCAAAGTCATCCCAAGGTAAATCTTAAGGGAGGGAGTAGGCGAGGATCGTCCTGAGGCAACTTGGGGCCCCGCCTGACCCTCCCTCAAGTATACATTGGAAATTTCACTACCTCTGTAACCCAAGATCCCCCCTCAAGTTTTCCTTGGGAGGACTTGCAGTCTACTTCGATCCTCACTCAAGTTTGCCTCAGAATGATCGTAGCCTCTGTAGCCCAGTCCCACCTCAAGTTTCCTTTGGGTTGCCCTCAGGGTGACTTGCAAACCTTCCACCCTTACAAGTTTGCCTCGGAATGACCCACAACCTCTCCCTATCCTCTCTTGAGTCTAGGGTGGATCACAACCTCAACAACGCTAGTTCATCTTGATAAAAACTTGAAAGGGTGAAGCTGCAGATCACTTTGAGGTAAAACTTGAGACGACCCACGGCCTAAGGAGCACTAGTCCCCACTCGAGCACGCCTCAGGACGACTTGAGGTTCCACCAGACCCTCCCTTGAATTTGCCACAACCTTACCCAATCCTCCCTCAAGTTATCCCGGGACAATCGCAGCCTCAACAACCTTAGTCTCCCCTCTAGTTTGCCTCGAGGCAACTTACAGACTTGTCAAGTATACCTTACACCCAAGATCCCCCTCAGGTTTACCTTGGGACGATTTGGGGCTTCTTCCTATCCTAACTCATAAACTATTGGCAAGGATTCTTGAAAACCAGGTACGTCCCCTCGATGCCGCAAGCCAGTCACCAATGCCACGTCCATACAACCTTCGGGGAATAATTAAGGCAGGGGGTACGTCCCTCCATTGTCCCAAGCCAATCGTAGATGCCTCATCCACATGGATGTACGTGCCTCTGATGTTCTAAACCGTTAATTGTGGACACCACGTCCTCACAACCTACATAACCTTATGAAGACGGGGTATGTCCACCTGACACCCCAAGCTGATCGAGCAAGTGTTTCACTTCCTCCACTATCACTACATACGTCTCAACATTGAAGTAAGAATCTCATAATAAATCAATATATCTATTCTAATGTGTACCTGGAAGAATATTTATAGGAGTGCATTTCCTGAAGAAACCATCCCGTCTGAGCATGATGAGGACGATGGGGGTGCCCTTTCTGGGTTGGTGTCTCTACAAGACCTATTACCTCGTGTGAATATCTCGCGAGATGAGCCTAGTTACATCTCCAAGTGTAGTCGCTCGGTCTCGCCCAACGTGCATTTTACCTAGTTACAACCATTCCTCAACTTCCTTCACGTGGGCTTCTCGCACAACCTTTTTATTCGCCTTATGACCTCTCATCGCACCTAGCCCATAACTACATCAATATCCTCGTCGTCGCCAAAAGGGTTGGTTTTGGGATTTGGGATTAACGGCACAGGTTTCGAACCAGTTCGTCTTGCAAGCTTAAAAGTTTGCTTTGCATCTGATTCATTATCTGAATCAAAGGGGTTATAACTGAAGATGGAAAGATGGAAAGATGCCAACAGGAATAAAACATGAACACATATATAGAATTTGATTTTTTTGGAGATGATGTGAATCAAGAACTACTTGTTACTCTAAATGACTTTTGTTAAAGCCAATGACAGAGAAGCAAAGACTCTAAGCATACACACACACACACAGAGAAGGAGGGGGGGGAACGACGGAGACATAAAAGGAGGATTATAAATGTACTGCATGGCATTGATGTGCAAAAGTAAAAGATGTACCATTCAAAACAATTAAAAAAATCCATTCCCCAGTGTTTCTCTGCAATCACAAAAAGCAAGAACAGATAGGTATTACAAATGAAGCAAGATCGAGATCCGAGAACAAAATCAGAAGAAAACAAACAAAGAGCGGAGGAGTACCAGAATCGATTGCCAAGAAGAAAATAAATCAGGGAAAAATCTTTAGTCTCCGAGTCCCACAAAGAAAAGCTTCCTGCACGAGCCAATCTATATGCACTTTGTAGAAAAATTGATAGAACGGACCCGAGGATACAAACCTCAATGTGAGAGAAAAGAGAGTACTCAAATGGACTCTATCGCTCTCTCTCTCTCTCTCTCTCTCTGGGTGTATGTGTTTATTTGCGGGTGAAGAAGATGAAACACAGGTGAGAGGCGCCAGAGGAAATGCAGAGTGCTCAAATAGCCTTCTAAAAAGTTTTTCTTCGACAAGATTTTGGACCGTTAGAATTCCCCACCATGTTTTGAAATTTTGGATCCGTTGTCTTTTTTACTGCAGATTACCTTTTTCTGTAAATAGTATGGCTATTTACAAGGTTTTTTTTTTCTTTTTTTTGAAGAGTGCTTCCTTACTAGTTAAGTGTAAACAATAAACACACCCATATTTAATTGTCACTCGAACAAAAATACATATAAATATAGAATTATCAAAAACACCTGGTTAACTAAAAGAATTATAAAAAGCTATTTATCTAAACAAGATTTAAAAATTCAGTTTAACTAATAATTCTTTTGAAAAAGTTAAATAAATATTTTTAAACAATTTTTTTAAAATTAATTTGACTTACAAAATCTGTGTAAATAAGAGAATTCTGAAAAATTAGTTAACTAAGAATTAAAATGACAAAAATTGTTCAACTAAAACCTAAAATACTTTGAAAAATTAAATAAATTCGAAAGTTCAATTACCTGGAGATTGCTCTCCGTGGACTAGGAGAGTTTTTAAGTTAAACTGATTTTTTATAATTTCTTCGTTAAGTTATTTTTTAAGAACCCATTTTTTAGGTTAATGTATTTTTTAAGTGAAAAAGTTTTTTAAAATATTAAATAACTAAAATCTCTTTAAATAATTTTACGACATGTAAGCACCAAGACTCTAAACTCAAGTTAATTAAAGTGAAAGTACTCTCTCACTCTCCCTCTCTCTCCTTTGAGTTTGTTTGGCAGACCAAATAATCCTAGTCCTCCCACGAGTATACCACAGGGTGATCACGACCTAAGCAGCCACAATCCCCCCTCAAGTATGCCTCAAGGCGAATTGTGACCCTGCCCAATCCACCCTTGAGCCTGCCTAAGGATGACCCATGGCCTATCTCAATCCTCTCTTGAGTTTGCTTCAAGACGATTGTGGCCTTAACAGCCATAATCCCCCTCGAGTATGCTTCAGGGTGACTTATGGGCTTGCCCATTTTTCCCTAGAGTTTTCCTCTGAAAGACCCATAGCTTCGTCCAACCCTCTATCAAGTTTGCCCACGACAATCGCGACGTCAACAACCCTAGTCCTCACTTGAGTTTACATTAGCACAAATTATGACCCTGCCCTATACTCCCTCAAGTTTGCCTCGGGACAAATCATAGCCTCCGTCGGTTCTCCC
>QEOT01001616.1:176757-194598 GCA_003123785.1 Pterocarya stenoptera | reverse complement strand
CTCTCTCTCTCTCTCTCTCTCTCTGGGTGTATGTGTTTATTTGCGGGTGAAGAAGATGAAACACAGGTGAGAGGCGCCAGAGGAAATGCAGAGGGCTCAAATAGCCTTCTAAAAAGTTTTTCTTCGACAAGATTTTGGACCGTTAGAATTCCCACCATGTTTTGAAATTTTGGATCCGTTGTCTTTTCTACTGCAGATTACCTTTTTCTGTAAATAGTATGGCTATTTACAAGGTTTTTTTTTTTTTGAAGAGTGCTTCCTTACTAGTTAAGTGTAAACAATAAACACACCCATATTTAATTGTCACTCGAACAAAAATACATATAAATATAGAATTATCAAAAACACCGGGTTAACTAAAAGAATTATAAAAAGCTATTTATCTAAACAAGATTTAAAAATTCAGTTTAACTAATAATTCTTTTGAAAAAGTTAAATAAATATTTTTAAACAATTTTTTTAAAATTAATTTGACTTACAAAATCTGTGTAAATAAGAGAATTCTGAAAAATTAGTTAACTAATAATTAAAATGACAAAAATTGTTCAACTAAAACCTAAAATACTTTGAAAAATTAAATAAATTCGAAAGTTCAATTACCTGGAGATTGCTCTCCGTGGACTAGGAGAGTTTTTAAGTTAAACTGATTTTTTATAATTTCTTCGTTAAGTTATTTTTTAAGAACCCATTTTTTAGGTTAATGTATTTTTTAAGTGAAAAAGTTTTTTAAAATATTAAATAACTAAAATTTCTTTAAATAATTTTACGACATGTAAGCACCAAGACTCTAAACTCAAGTTAATTAAAGTGAAAGTACTCTCTCACTCTCCCTCTCTCTCCTTTGAGTTTGTTTGGCAGACCAAATAATCCCAGTCCTCCCACGAGTATACCACAGGGTGATCACGACCTAAGCAGCCACAATCCCCCCTCAAGTATGCCTCAAGGCGAATTGTGACCCTGCCCAATCCACCCTTGAGCCTGCCTAAGGATGACCCATGGCCTATCTCAATCCTCTCTTGAGTTTGCTTCAAGACGATTGTGGCCTTAACAGCCATAATCCCCCTCGAGTATGCTTCAGGGTGACTTATGGGCTTGCCCATTTTTCCCTAGAGTTTTCCTCTGAAAGACCCATAGCTTCGTCCAACCCTCTATCAAGTTTGCCCACGACAATCGCGACGTCAACAACCCTAGTCCTCACTTGAGTTTACATTAGCACAAATTATGACCCTGCCCTATACTCCCTCAAGTTTGCCTCGGGACAAATCATAGCCTCCGTCGGTTCTCCCCGGGATGATTGCAACCTCAAAGGCCTTGATCCGCCTTAGAACGACATGCAGTCCTCCTCAATCCATCCTCAAGTTTGTTGCGGTACGACCTACGAACTCCACTGATAGCCCCCTTGAGTTTGCCTTAGGAGGATTGCGGACTTAGCAGCTAAAGTACTCTCTCAAGTTTACCTCGTAGCGACTCTAGTCCTTTTTCGAGTTTGCCTCAAGTCGTTACATGGCCTCATTCAATCATCTCTCAAGTCTACGTCTAGATGATTGCATCCTGAGCAACTCTAATCCTGCATTGAGTATGCCTTAGGGCAACTTGTGGCCATGTCTAGTCCATCCTCGAATTTTCTTCAAATTCAACATGGCTGGTCCATCAATTGGCTTTTAATTTATTATGGTAGCTTCTAATTCCACAAAGCTCTTGATCATCTTAGGCCTGGTTTGGATAATGAGTTGAGACGAGATGAGTTGAAATGCAAGTTGAATAAAAATATTATAAAGTTAAAATATTGTTAAAATGTAATTTTTTTAATATTATTTTTATTTTTGAAACTTGAAAAAGTTGAATTATTTATTGTATTTTATTTGAAAGTTTGGAAAGAAAAATACTTTAGCCACAAATAGATTACAGAAAAGTAAACCTACAAACTGATGTGATTTAATGTGATACGTAAGATTGTAAAATTATTTTTATTATAAAATAGATCTAACGGATTTCATGAAAATACATTAGTTTATAAATTTACTTTGTGTATATATGTAGTAATTCGCGTTTGGAAAAGCTAAGCTCTCGAATGAAAGGTGCACATCAACGTGCAAGCCGTTTGCTTTGGAAGTGAAGGCTGTCTTCTATCACCAGCTCTCTCTATAATATTTCTCTACCTAATTGTCATATATTTTTTCTTTTATTTTTTTATTTCTCCCCATTTTGGTTCAAAACTGTCACGATTAATTGATATAACTGGTTTTCTTCTTCCCATTTTAAGCCTGCAATAATATTACCATGATGCTCTTTCTTTTCCTTTTTTCCTAAAAACATTTTATGCTAAAAGCCTTCGACCATAAGAACCAATACCAACATGGTAATATCAGAAATAAACATAGATTTAAAAAAAAAAAAATTAACTAAAAAAACTAATAATACAGTCGATTTCTCATATATGGGAGTTTATAAATGTCACAAGTTCGATAAGTTATAAGTCAGTGTATCGATACACAACTTGATATTTGAGTTATGGTTATAAAAATATACACTAAAAACATTAATACTTTTTTATGCTAACTTATACAAAGAATTCATATACTTTCAAAACGAGCTTCAAAAATAAATAATTATTAAACAGATCAGGCCTTTTTAAAAACATATATAAACATAAAACAAATAAATTATAAGATTCGGAGCTCGAACTTTACAACATATCAAACATTTTCTAAACTTTTTAAAAGAACAATATAATGGGTATAAGAGCATTCTCATTGAATTAGCCAAATGCAAATGCAAATTTTAGTTAATATCACACATGAGTTTGCATTTGTCTATTCCATTCAAATCCAATCTCCACATTGGATTATCAATTTACTATCTATATAATAATAAAATATTATTAATTTTATAAGTTTTTTATTTAATTTATTTTTTTTCACATTTTGTAGTTCTACCAATTAAATGTTAAAAATAATTAAATTCTAATTAAATTAATATTAATATTTATCTCATTAATTAAATATTAAATTAATATTATAAATTAATATTAATAATAATTATATTATAATTAAATGAATAATTAATATTCTAATTAATATTAACTAATTTATTTATTTTTATCACATTTTATAGTTAATAATAGTAAATCGAACTAAATTTCTTAATTACAAAAAACACCTACATATTTGGTGAGAGGAGTGAGAAATAAATATTATAGTATTTGGCTAAGTTACTTTACATACACATATTTGGTGAGTTACTATAGTTAATATCTAAATTTATATAGACATGCCTAATTCAATGTGGGGTGTTTTAAGTGTCTTGTTAGCTAAATTCGGTTAAAGTTGAATTTTAGCCAAGCCAATGAGAGTACTTTCATAAGTATTAAAGTCATAAAAAGATTCGATAAAAGTAAATTCACAACCAATGTGAGTTCATATGATACATTAGATTTACTTGACAGCCTAAAACATTTATTGGTTCTTAATTTAATAATTGGTTTGAGATTTTAATGGTATATGTATTTTTCCACGCTAGCTAACATTATTATTTTAAATCTTAGAGTGATACTATTTATGATTTATTAATCACTATTTTTGTTATCATCTCTTACTTTAATCTCAAAGTATAGAAAAAAATATATATATTTATTACTTATCTACTATAGACACTAAAAAATTATTGTAGTTAAGTTAATTCAATGAACGATAAATATTAGGACGTTGCTACGTCCACAGAGGATACCAAAATCCTCTTCCAATCACTCACAATCTTTTTCTTTCTTTTTTTTACTTTTTCTTTCACTATTTTTTTAAAAATATTTAAATATTTTTTAAAATAAAAAAAATACATATTCATTTAAAAACACTTACTTAATCACTAAGTAAAAATTTAAAAAAATTCGATAGAGAATTTCGGTAAAAATCCTATGTGGACATAGTGTTTTCCTAAATATTAAAGATTGCTTGATCTGAGGTGTTTTATTATTATTTTTTACTTATTTTTATTTCATGGTAATTTTTTATGATGCTAGGAGAAAGACTTGAAAGTTACTGCATGCAATTAAGTTGGTCAGAATCTATTCATGTTACATTTTCATGGATATTATTATAGAAAGGTACATTTTGTAATACTCTCCATCACTCTTAGATCGATCATCTTTTAATTTTTTTTAAAAACTAATTCAAAGGTTGATGGAGTCTTGGACAGTGCCACCTCATCATAGTGGAAGAAAATCGACAATGGTACAATAATATAGCAGATAGAATTTTTCATCAAATGAAGAGTAAAAAAATTAAAACCTGATAATGTTATTAAAGCTTTATAATGCTCTGAAAAGTTTGAAAAATAATGAAAACATATTCCACACTATCACCCAATCATTTTTTTTTTATGTTGAAGCCTCGATCTTTAAATTATTTTGGATGATAAAAAATATATAAATAATAATAATAATTATTATTATTATTAATATACACGGCTAGTTCCTATTTATAGGACAATGCATGACATGGTGGTACTCAAATTTTTTTTTTTTTTTTATAGATTAATGATATTTGTAATTTTAGAATGTATAAGTCTCACACATGACTTGCATTCTAAAAAGTGGAAACACTTGAGATTCACATGAAAAAATTATTTTTTAGTGATGGACCTCACTTTATTTTTTCAAATAAAATAGAAGAAACTTATACAATTTAAAACTAGATCTAACATTTTTATTTTTTTATAATAGTACGCCAATTTAATTAATGAACCTTCCTTATAATAGATATATTATATTTAGCATGGTCGATTGGGTACCTCAAAGGTCAAGCCCGCCTTGTTTAAAATAAGAATTAATATTGGCATAAGCCACTATTTAACATCAACCAATCCACACCATTATAAAATTACCAAAATATCCTTGTAATAAAACTCACTTTCCTTCCATTTCAGACGTTTCAAACTCAAAATATTGAGAGCTCTCTGCAATGAGAGAGAGAGAGACACGATGAGAGAGAGATCTGCAATGAGAGAGAGAGAAAGACATAATGAGAGAGAGATTTGCGATGAGAGAGAGAGAGGCAATGAGAGAGAGAGAGCTCTGTGATGAAAGAAAGAGAGAGACGCGATGAGAGAGAGAGCTCTGTGATAAGAGAGAGAGAGCTCTACAATGAGAGAGAGAGAGACGCGATGAGAGAGAGAGGCGAGGAGAAAGAGATCTGAGATGATGATGAGAGAGAAGCAATGATAGAGAGAGCTAAGACGATGAGAGAGAAATCTGAGATGATGAGAGAGAGTGAGACGATGAGAGAGAAAAGGAAGCCGAAACCGAAGGTCTGGTTTTGCGGAGAAAAAAAAAAACTTATAAACAGTGCAGTCACGTAGGGTGTGCAAAAGTGTGCACCCCTACAATGGCGGATGCTACTCAATACTCTTAAAATAATAAAACACCTCAGCCGTTTCATCGATGTTTCCATCACTGCCGCTATATATATATTCGATCTGTCTGATGTTTGATAAAAATTTGAAGTTTCCCAAATTCGGATTCTTTTCTTTCTTAAGAGACGTCTTGGTTGATCATGTCATGCATGATTACTACTAGTGAGGTATTCTTAGGTATTCTAAGAATATAATAGAATATTAAATAATAGTAAAAAATAGATAAAAAATAATAATAAAATAATGAATAGTAGTGAAGTATTATGAGAATATTTGAGTACCCAAATTGACCGGCCGGGAGATCTTTTGTTGCTTTGGATGCTTTAGTTTTTAACGTCCTTTTAGAGACTTCAGATAAAAATTTGAAGTTTCTCAAATTGGGATGCTTTTCTTTCTTAAGGCACGTCTTGGTTGATCATGTCATACATGATTACTAGTAGCGAGGTATTATTAAGTATTCTGTGAATATGATAGAATATTAAATAGTAATGAAAAATAAGTGAAAAATAATAATAAAATAATGAATAATAGTGAGATATTCTGAAAATACCTGAATATCCAAAGTGATTGGCCTGGAGATCTTTTGTTGCTTTGGTTGCTTTAGTTTTTAACCTTTTAGAGACTATATATATTAATTTTCTTAATTAATTAATTAATACCAAGATTAATTAAGAATCATTTGTACTTTAAACCACTCAATAATTAAGCATGCAGCGTAGTACTCCCAATAAGAGTCAATAAATATGATATGGTTGATGATGTATTAATTCTTATTAATTAGCTTCAAGTAGAAGATGGGTTATACTTCGATCTTCATGGAAGTTAGGTATGGTATAAAGTTAGGTATATATACCATACCTAACTTCCACGTACAGTACTACCTTTCTTTTTCTTTTTTCTTTTCCTCCACTTGAATTAATAGTACTTAGTCATGTAAAGAACATGATGGTCATCATGTGGATGAATTATATATATAATGTATATAGGAAGTGCATGTATTTTTTCAAGTTTTCTTTTTGTTTATATTTTATTAGCTAGCTAGCCATTACATAGTACTGAAGAGAGAAACGTAACGTACGTGTTTTAGTTAAAATTAATTTATTGATCGTTCAAATATATTAATTATATATATATATATTGATGTAGAACCATATATATCATGAACTGACAATTAGTATAATGTGTGCTGAAATTTTGACACCGAGGCATTGCTATATATATATTCAGTGGCCTTTTAGTTAGATGAATTTATGTTTATCAAAATATTGATCATGATCATTACAAGAAAAATGACATTTTGCGACCAGTTATTTTCATTTAAAATGAGTCTGTTAATTTGGTCGCAAATAGTCATTTTCATCGCAACACAATGGTCACAAATATCTGTTTTTCTTGTAATGATCATATTGAATTTGTTTGAGTACTAAATATTAAATAATTAGATGTTCATGTACATAAAATTCAAGTCCATGAAAAGTTTACTATCATCAGCTCGTGTTCAATTAAAAATTAAACGAATAAGACTACTTAAGTACTCCTCACTCGAATTCGACTCGTTTATACCCCTAATCACTGATTGCTTGCACCGTTGAAATTGATCAATGGCCTCGTTAAGTAATGAATACAAAAAGATTAATGAAATAATTTCATCTCTTAGCTCATATGCACGTGACTAATTTCTTTAATATGATACATCATGATAAAGCAACATGCATGCATAATGTCTGTATAACGTACGTTCCTTTTTTGTTTTTTTGCGTCGGAAATAATGCTCAAAATTAATATACTGATAAAAATAGGTCAATTACATGGAGGATATGAGGAGGAGTCCTGGCTGCTACAAGCTTATAATTAATGAGATGCAGCATTTCACTGCAATTCAGTGAAGGAAATGCAAGTGGCACCCAAAAGAAGTCAAAAGACTAGTAGTACTGCCCACAAGGATACAACATGACTGCATCTTGCATGCATGCATCCATGCATGCTCTTTTTGGATTAGCATGAATATCAAATGCATCATGTGTGAATTTCCAATTAGGAGCTAAATCTTCAGGATTTCTCTCCAGCTCTCAATTGGCTTATCTAATAATTATCACCGCTCACAGGAGTCATTCTATCGTTCTTTTCCCCAATCATGCGTTGTCCTGTATCGGTCAATGTCAGACTCTTGTTTGGCTAAACGTGAATGCTGATAATTAAGCAGAAACAAACTGTTCCGAAAATGCATGTCTCACAGTGACAAGGCCGCATGTTGCTGACAGTTGATCCTAGGTTTTAATTCCTAATTATATTGAATATTAAGGCTGATAAAAGATCCGATTATTCTATTTTGTCTCGTGTCAATATTTAAATATTACAAATATAAATTTTTTTAACATTTTATAAAATATATTAACTCAAATCATTTAATTACTATTCACAAATCATCTTATCTTGTTTCACTATATAAATCAGGCTTAAGACGTGAGTTAATGATTTTTAGAATATTCCAAGTGGTTTTCATATTGGTCCGAGTTATAAGATGCTAGTATAGTCACACTCAAATAAGAAAGTCATGACCTCCTAATATTTGTTGAGAAATTAAATCTTAGTATTGAATTTAATTAGGATAATCATCGATTGCGTGAGTTAGCTACAACGGCCCATGTTTTATATATAGTTAGGTATAAGACATACATTTCTTTCTAGTATATATATTGATCTCCTTGACAATAATTTAGGTCTGATCAGCTAGCTTATCATTTGGGAACAAATCTTTATGTAATGCTTCGGTCTCGGAAGTCCAGAAAGTTAGCTCAATATTTCATCTAAAATCACCTCTCACAACACAATTATATATACTTCAAAAACTTCATAAAATATAAATTTACTTGTTCAAACTCAATATATATATATATATATTCATCCACCAAACATCAGAGAAAGACCTCAACAAATGCATTAAAAATTAATTCCATAAAGACTAATAAATCAGCTAAAATATCCAAAGTAACCAAAAATAATAAATCAACTAAATAGGATTATATAATAAATACTTATACCCTCTGGCACTTATTCCTCTACGATCTTCAAACCTCTCTAATACTTCCAACTCTTGATTTTCAACTAAACCATCAAAATTATCTGAAAATATTATAGAGATAAGGGATGAGTTATTAACAAGTCAATAAGTAGAGAACATATAGTAGTATGTAGACATGATCATTTACAAGGTTCAGAATGCGGAACAAAATATTTTTCTTATTTTTAGAATGCAGAATCATAACATGTCATCAAAAATATCAAAACGAAACTTTCATAGAAACATTATTTTAAATAATATCCTTTAGCATAACATAACTGAATATCATCGTTATTATATCATAACTTAGATCATGTTTAACCCTTATGGTAGGGTTGTGCATTTGCGGAGAACCAAACAGAACTTAAATAACTCTGTCACCAAAATGATGTGCACTCATATAGAGACCACTACTCTTACCCGTGGCAGGGTAGTATGCCATTCTTATTACCCATGGTAGGGATATATGCCAGTATTATTATCCGTGACAGGGTCGTATATCACTATTATTACCCGTGATAGGATCGTATACCACTATTATTACCCGTGATAGAACTGTATACCACGAGTATTATCCGTAGTAGGGTCGTATACCATTATTATCACCCATGGCGGGGCCGTATGCCACTATTATCACCCTTAGAGGGGTTGTATACTACTATTATTACTTGTGGCAGGGCCTTAACGAGACATAACAGAAAGTCATACCAAAGATTTCTCAGATGCCACATAATATCAAAATAGAGTACTGAACAATTCATATCATATTCATCATATCACAAACAGATTCGAAGCATCTTCATTAAATCAATGCAAAAATTTTCAAATCTCATATTCGCTCTTTGTACACAATTCAGAAACAAAAAGCAAAAAAATAAGCTCATGTCTACAACAGTCATGACAGAAAATATATTCTTCTTATACAAGGTTTCATGTGTAATGCAAAACACATGACTGAGGTCACTTTCACATTTCATTTCGAAACATATTATGCATACTTTTCATAAATTAAACCTTAGTCCTTTCTTTTATACAAAATCTAGCATAGAAATCCCACTTATCTAGACTTTTTAGCTTTTTAGAATTTTTCCACGATAATGACAAATGAATATCAATCGTCACCTATAAAATAAATGCATACTTACTTAATTCCCTAACTAAACGCATATTTTGATATTAAAGCCTAAAATACTAAAGTACTTATTTTTCTAAAAGTTTAATATCCTCGTATCTTTAATGATCACTTCCTAAATTAATTGATATTCACTTAATATAATTATAACAAAATCTATTTGAGTAATTAGCAAAAATTTCATTAAATAAAATATACTTAATAAATTTAAAAGTGTTCAAGTTAAAATTGCACACGTACGATTTACTTCTAAAATTCAATTTATTAAAGATAATTTAATACTAAATAATAAATTTTAAATCCTTATTTATTTTAGATCTTTATAAATTCTTGTATTTGAAACAAATTAAGCCCACGCGTAAGTTGAATATATAAAGAGGGTGTGGGTGGCTGCAGTGGTCTATGGGAGGGAGTCAAGGTGGTTGCCGGTTTCACATGGGGCTGGGCAATTGGGCTAGTGGCTTCCGTTGTGCATGGGTGATCTTGGCACAAGGGGGTGGTGTGCAAGGAAAGTATTGCGGTGGCTTTGGGCGGCATTATCTTGAGGAGACTCACTGTTTTGGTTTGACATGGGGAGGGTGCTGCACTGTGAAAAACCAGAAAGGCACTGATGTGCTTCTTTTTCTCTCAGTCTGTCCAGGTGTAGCGACAAAAAGTTTTGGGTTAACAGCAACTTGCGACTAGTGGCTTGTGGAGGTGCAGCAGTAGGGCTTGGGCAGTGGGTAGTTTCTAAAATGGCAGTGGGCTTAAAGCAATCAAAAATCTATTCGGATAGCATGTATTTTCACAAGTCGAGTATTTAATAAATTATAATAGACTCAATATAACAAAATCCTAAAATAGGGAATGGGATGGGAGGGAGTTTTTGAGCTTTTTCCTAAACTTTTCCTATAATTTAGGGATAATAGTAATATAGGGGATGGGATGCGGATGCTTAGAAGTGGTGATGGCTAAATTTTAACTAATTTTTTCATTTGAGATGCAGCTAAACTAACAATCTCCTCTCTGGTGTCGCTTCCAAAGGTGGCAGTCTTTTCTAGTGGTGGAGGTTTGTAGGGTTTTAATGGAGGAGATTGAATATCTGTGTGATAATCTACGTTTGACAGAGGAAGAGGAAATAGTAGCCAATTGACCTTTGGGTAGTGCAGAAGAAATTTTACGGAAAGGAGAAAGGAGTTTGGTTGGAAAGTTTGTGCCGATCGTGTAGTAGGTAAGGAATTCGTAGCAAATACTATGGGGAAATTCTAAATTCTATCACGCTTGTATCAATCAAAGAAGGAAGAAAAATACGATTAGAAAAGTGGAGGATGGTGTGGGGCAGGTACTAGAAACTAAGGAAGCCATAGCTAGAGGGTTTTGGAACCACTTCTCTCAGATTTATCAGTCTTCTCACCCAGATTCAGACTCAATTCAGGCTTGTTTACTTGGGGTGGATCAACGAATTTCGACTATTATGAGGGAGCAACTGGACTGAGCCTTTGATAAAGAAGAGGTTGTTTTTGCCTTGCGGCAAATGTATCCTTTAAAGTCCCCAAGACCTGATGGTTACAGTGCAAGCTTTTTCCAGGATCATTGGGATGTGGTAAGTGCTGATGTTACAAAAGAGGTGCTGGAATTTCTGAACAGTGGCAGCATGCCTACAGGTTTGAATCACACATTTATAGTTCTGGTTCCAAAGGTCAATTCCCCAAAAACTGTTAATGATTTTTGCCCAATTTGTTTATGCAATGTTTGGTACAAACTCATTTCCAAAGTATTAGCTAATAGGCTGAAAACAGTTCTGTCTAAGCTTATTTCATGGAACCAAAGTGCCTTCATTCCGGGACGGTTGATCACCGACAATATTATGATTGCTTATGAGCTTCTTCATTCAATGCACTCTAGAATGAAAAAGTAGAGAAGGATGTATGGCCATTAAATTGGATATGTCTAAAGCATATGACAGAGTGGAGTGGAATTTCTTGGAAGCAATGTTGAGGCATCTAGGTATTGAGGGCCATTGGATTAAGTTGCTTATGAGCTGTGTAAAGTCTATCACTTATTCTGTTGTGGTAAATTGTGAGCCAGGGAAGGTTTTTATGCCTTCTAGGGGTCTAAGGCAAGGAGACCCGTTATTTCCTTATTTGTTCCTTTTGTGTGTAGAGGGTCTCAGTAGTTTGTTGCAACATGCTGAAACGAGGGGGTTGATAAAAGGGGACGCAGCTTCTAAGGGTGGCATAAGGATCAACCATATCCTTTTCGCTGATGATTGTGTGATTTTTTGCACGTCTAAGGATGAGGAATGGTTTAATATAATGCATATTTTAGAGATGTATGAGGCTGCTTTATGGCATATGTTAAACAAACAAAAGACCTCCATCCTTTTCAGTTCTAACACTAGGAATGCTGTTAAGGGAAGTATTCTCCAACATCCTGAAGGGGTTGTTTGCGATAATTACAATAAATATTTAGGTTTACCCACTATTGTTGGTAAATCAAAATATAACACTTTTAAGAGTCTCAAGGATAAGGTATGGAAGAGAGTTTCAAGCTGGAAGTCAAGGTTCCTTTCTACTGCTGGCAAAGAATTTCTGATCAAAAGTGTTCTTCAAGCAATACCCGCTTACACAATGAGTGTATTCAGGCTTCCTAAAGGTTTACTCAAGGAAATTGAAATGATGATTGCAAAATTTTGGTGGAACCACAAAGGGATTCATTGGAAGAGTTGGTCCAATCTCGGAGCTGTTAAAAGTATGGGGGGTTTAGGTTTTCGGGATCTCATTTGTTTTAACAGAGCCTTATTAGCCAAACAAGTGTGGAGATTCACTCAAAATCCTACTTCTTTGGTTGCCCGGATTTTCAAGAAAAAAATATTTATCCACTAGGCACGTATTAGAGGCAAAAACTGGGTACTACCCCTCACATATATGGAGAAGCTTATGCTCTGTGATGGACCTGGTAAGGATGGGGCATGTTTGGAGAGTGGGCAATGGCAAGAGCATCAAAATCTGGAAAGACAAGTGGGTCCCTATTCCCTCTACGTTTTAGATTCAAACCCCTATGAACAATCTAGATGTTGAGGCCACAGTGGATGTTCTTATTAATGATGAGTCTAAGACCTGGAAAATCGAGTTGTTATACTCCGTTTTTAGAAAGGAAGAAGCTGATTGCATAAGTAGTATTCCAGTTAGTTCAAGGGGAATGGAAGACAAAGTGATATGGGGCTTAGCTGAAAAAGCAGTGTTCTCTGTCAAGTCTGCCTATTTTGTTGACTATCATATTAAGTATCAGAGTATGGGTCAGTCTTCTTTCTCTTCATCGGATGGTATGTTGTGGAAGAAGGCTTGGAAGTTAGATTGTTCTGGAAAAATGAAACAGCTACTATGGAAAGCTCTTAACAATATTTTGCTAACGAAAGAAAAACTGTTTCGAAGGAAGATAGTAGAGAATGCTATGTGCCCAATCTGTTTTTCAGCGGAGGAGTCTGTATTACATGTCTTGTGGCAATGTCCTGCCTCAATGGATGTTTGGGGGGAGGTGAACAGCCCTTTACAGAAATGGAACCAGGACTATTGTGATTTTCAATCTCTTTGGAATGATATGGTTTCTAGACTAGATGGAGTAACTTTGTCTAAAATGGCTAAGATCTTGCATTGTTTGTGGAACAGAAGGAATAATTTTGTGTTCAAAGACAAGTTCAGGAGTCCTTCATAGATGTTCCAATTGGCATCTATGGATGATAGTGCAGTTAATGCACAGTTTCCACATGGTCTACATGATTCTATGCAGCAGAGAGCAGCTGTGACAGCAGAAGATCAGAGATGGATTCCACCCGATGAAGGCTTTTTCAAAGCTAATGTTGATGCCTCATTTGTTAAAGAAACGGGAAGGATAGGACTTGGGGGTGGTAGTGAGGGATCATTGGGGTGAAGTTCAAGCAGTCTTAGCGGGTTCCAGGAGTGACATTCAAACTGTGGAAGTAGCAGAGAGTTGGGCGTTCAGTAGAGTTATTACATTCTGTGATGAACTCGGATTGGGTTTTATTCAATTTGAGGGCGATGCAAAGCTTGTTACAGATGCAATTAAAAATGAGTTAGTAGACTATTCTTGGAATGGTCAACTCATCGAGGACATTAAGGGCTCTACGAGGGTTCATCGACATTGGTCCATAAAGCATGTGGCACAAGGTGGGAACAAAGCAGCTGATGCTGCTGCTAAGCTAGGTTATTCTTTACATTTTGATCAGGTCTGGATAGAAGAGGAACCTCTTAAGGTTTCTCCATTTGTTATTCTTGACAAATCATGTATTCTTTGATTTATGAATGGAATTCTTCCAAAAAAAAAAAAGGACTCAATAAATCTGCTAAAATAACCTAGTTCATCTCGTAAATTCTTCGGGCCAATTATCAAATAAATGAATTCTACTCAATTCATAAAACATTTTAACATCCTTATCAAGCGCAATAAAAATTTTCATATATCGCTAAAATAAATTTTGAGTATGTTATCTACTTCAAAATCACACGATAAATACCAAGCGATTTATTCATACATATAAACTCAAAAAAGAAAGAAAATATATATATATATCGAATCTGCAATTAGCTTAGAATTGGTGCTGGCCTGTGTGTTACACTTATGTACGTCCAACTGGCCTTTCTTTCCTACCTAACTCTCACGCTAGCAAATGCCAGCAATATCCAAGTTTCATCATAGTTTATAGGTCCACTATGTCTGTCTAGTGTTCCAATACTAAATATTATTTAATTTACACGTACATATACTAATACCCGAATTTTTTAAATCCTTGTGTGGTTACGTGGCAAAAGTCGATTTATTACTGGCCAATTAACACTTTCCTATCGATTGAAGCCTGCCACATTAGTTAATAGTTATTACAAAAACATTTGTGCTTCTATTTTTTTACAAGTATAATGAATCCCACAATGATATGATTACACAAGAACTCATGTACATATATATATTACTAATACATCACACGTCATAGAAATCACTTGTGTAGTTTTCAAAAGATGGTTACCTTGCACCAACTCACAGTATAGAAAGATTAATATATAGAAAAGAGAAATACTTTATATCAATGGATTAATTACACAGTTAACCCATTTGCATACCAATAACCCATTTTTCAACTCTCTGCTAAATAAATCTGTTCACCATGGGCTCTACCTCTGCAAGAACTAATTGGAAACCATACATGAATAAACTAGATAGAACAAGAACCATATTCAGCAACACCAGGAAGCAAGAATTTAGAAGACCAAAGATTGTTACAAAACAGATCATGATCAGAACATAAATACATCTGCAGATGCCTTAATGACCGGATGGTTCAGATAGATAGAACTCCATGGGTGCATGAGGCTATTATTATCATCATGGGTCTGAATGTCATGATCTTGTTGTGCCTCAAAAAGACCATTTGTGCTGGAGTTCAGATAATTGACGATCTCGTTCAGAGATTCTAACCTCTGGCTGAGCTCAGCCATCTGAGCTCTCAGAATTGAGTTCTCAGCCTCAATATTCAAGTACACCTGAGAGGTCATGTTCATGCTCGTGAGGATTTGATGATTCTCCTTCGTGAGCTGGCACACCTGAGCCATCAAATCATCCTGGTGCTTCTGTTTGCGCTGTCTTGATCGGCGGGCCGATTCACGATTTGACAGCATCCTTTTTCGCTTTCTTTGATCCATAACATGCTGCAGATCGTCGCCCTCAGACCCTGAGTTGTGCAGTGCGCTGGACCCTGAAGAAGCAGCTCCAGTACTAGAAGAATCCATATTTGTGGCGTATGTTTGAACAAAAATAGTGATATTAAACTAAACAAAAACAAGATCTTTAATATAGATATGCTTTATATGTATATGAACTATATATATTATAAAGAAGATCTAGTTTCGAAGTGCAGCGAGAGAGGAGGCCCTATTTAGTTCATGAAAAACGTAAAACCAGTAGAGGAAGACAACAGAGAAGGACTGAACCAAGTGGGTCCTGCGCCGGAGGGTGGAGTTTATCATAAACCCAGAAAGGAGGATTTCACTGACTACCGGAGACATGAGTCTCAAACATCAAGAACAAGATATTTTGCATTAAACAAAAAAATGTGATAGCTAGAGAATTAAGAAAGATGGAGATCTTGTAAAGAGAGGGATATGGGTTTCTAATGATGGAGTTTCAGAGTCTAGCCTGAAGAGAATCAGATCAAACACCAAGGAAGAGAGACCTAAAATTTTGAGGGGGAAGAAGATGGAGAAGGGGAAGAGGTTTTGCCGGGTGTTGCTGGCCCATTTTATAAACCAAAAAGCGCCCACTTGTAACTAAATTATTTGAAAAAATAAAGCAATTGGGTCTATAAAATATAAAGTAATGAGAAAAAAAAAAATATATATATATATATATATATATGTAATAGACAAGAAAGCATGATAAATTTTGTATTGAACTGCAGACCTAGTTGATACTTTGACGGGTCCTGTTCACGCGCATGCGCGAAGAGAACATGCCAAGCTACTTCTCTTTCTTTCTGATAAAAAATATTAACATTCAGTTTTTTAAAGAGAAATATTAAAATATAAATATTTAAATAATATTAAAAAAAAATACCCTACACAATTATGTAATAGGTTAAATCTAATTTATTTTACAATTTAATACACCATATTAAAACACGCCACTTACAAATTTACTTGTTGCTTGCAATTATCCTTTTTATTTTAATTAAAATTCTAAAATTTTAATAAAATTTTAAAATGAGATGAGATAATTTTAAATAAAAATAATTAAAAATTAAATAAAATATTATTATTATTTTAAAATTTAAAAAAAATTGAATAATTTATTATATTTTATATAAAAAAATTAATATTAAAATAAAATAAAATAAAATCATTTATATATCCAAACCAACTAATCCATCCGGCCAAGCCATCTTCTTATATTTTCCGTGTGTCCCCTGTGCAGTTGCATGTTAATCGGATTAACTTAATCCTTTACTTGCTTACATGAAAATGAAAAGAAATGGAAGAAGAGAAAGTTAGATGAAGATGTCAGTCATCGTACACGCCGTTACCAGTGTACTATTCTGCAAGTATCTATGGCAATCTGGGTGGCTCAAAAGCACGTGCATGTATCGATTTCAGGCTTCTGAATTCTGATGAACAATGGTCCCCTTCCATTATGTGATGGGTGATAACATTCAAAATTCAAAAGAGGAGTAGGCTGATACACGCATTGGCTCTTCCTTTTCCTCGCACAAGTACGGTTTCGAACTACCAACAATATTTGTCCAATATTAAACCAGCATTCGAACCTCTCAAGAGCTTAGAACTATTCAATAGAACATGCTATCAAGAACTATTTAAAATAAATAAACTTTAAAATTCGTCACATTCGAACCTATTTGGACCATAGATGGGAATGATTGGTTCTCACGGTATAAGTCAATCATTAAATAGAATTTTTTTTTTTTACATTTGCAAACTGCTCATTAGAATCCACTGCATAAGTTATTATCTGATAATATATATTCAGCAAACTTGAATATCTATTACCATTTGGCTTCCAATCCCCTGCATCATAGCTATTGTGGATTAACGTGTATCTCCTTTTGATGTCCTTCCTCCATCAATCTAAAATGTATCGATCTGGCAATGATTTTATATCATTAGCTTTGAAAATGGTTAAAATATACCTACACAGTATTCCCATCATCTCAAATAATCTACATGAACACTTTGCATCACAGACTTCCACCTTGAAGTTCATTAAATATGCAACAAGTTTAGTGAACTCTTCAACACAAACTTCATCTTCTAACATATATGTTTTCATTACACCATCCAATCTGAGTAGAGATCGATCCATATCGAGCACACACATTACTTGCTGCTGGACTTCCCTAAATTTAGCGTTCGTATATAACTTTTGAAATCTCTTCTCAATTAGAAATCTAGATATACAGGGAATAGTGACGCTAAATGTGTGGAAGTCTGCATTGTTTTCATTCTCAATTTTCTTTCTCAACTCACTATCAAACTGGTCAACAAACTCCTTCAAGTTTGTCCTTGCATGAACATAACCATCAAAAAAATCATTCATACTTTCACTACGCTGGATTGTACTCATTCCAACCCAAAAGTGCTCTTTTAAGAATACTAGTACCCAATGCTCATGCTCATCATATAAACTTTTCACCCAGACATTCTCATGTAAGTCGTATGTATTAAGTAACCCATCCCAACAT
>QEOT01001616.1:75189-148242 GCA_003123785.1 Pterocarya stenoptera | reverse complement strand
AGTATTCCTCATGAATTCTAGGGAAATTCATGAACCCAGTTGGAATATCACTATAAATTGTAGTCCTTCACTATCTTGTGGAGCATCATTTGTCATTTTTTTTTTATTTTTTTTTTTTATCAATTTGAACTTCAAACATTGAGTTGCTTTGCACTCTTGTTTCTTCTCTTCCCCTGCTTTTAGCAATTCATGTAGACTCATGATGGGACGCCAAACTTTATTTAAGATATATACGACTGTAAAATGAAGGTGCAAATTACATAATCTACAAGAGTTTTTTATTTTATATATTTTGCAATGGATCAGTGAGTACATTTGGATGGTTTTGAAGAAATGATGTTGGCATGCTGAGCAGCTTTTGGCGTCCAGAATATCTTCCCTCACCAGCTGAACTGCATTATATTGCAAAGTTAGAAAACCAGGCCAATTTAATTGATAAGCACAAATAACATAGCAAAGTTATGGTCATGGTAACGTACCAGTTTCTTCTTCTTCTTCCTTTTGTCAAGATAAGCCATGAGCTCCACTTGTTGGGCAAGAGAGTCCTCTAAAGCCTTTATAGTAAAAACAAGAGTAATCAAGACTCTAAATAATCAAGTTCTGTAGTTTAGAATCAGATGATTATTATCATCAAGGCTGTAAAAGCATATGCAATAATCTAAATATAAATGTAATATAAATTACTAATTAGTACTTCCAAGGTTGGATTTGTTGTCAGTTTTGACTCCTTGCATTCTACTCAGATCAATTGAGCCCCTATTTCATCAATAAAATACAAATTTACTATTTGCAAATAGCCCACTATATAGAGAAAATGAGGGAGGAAACAGCCACTTAGAATCCCGTATCACTAGAAGAATACCACACCTTTAAAGCCATACTGTCACTACTAGATTAGAGCCGATATAAAAAACAGAAAAGGTGAAAAACCAACGGTTCGAGAAAAGGAGCCAAACAAAATGCATAGTGTAGAAGCCAAACAACTAGTGAGATGCATCACCCGAAACTTCCACAACGACCAAAGTTCTTCAACAACACTAGTAGCTCCCACAGCAATTCCAAAACTTCTCCAGAAATTATCATCACAGATTAGGCAAGTAGACGAGTACAAGCCATCTTCCACAACAAACCCAAAGTCCAGTCAAAGCAACACGAGAACAAATCCTAAAGCAACTTCCACCAATCAAGAACACACACCGGTGCACAACTTCCACCACGGTACACCGGTGGAAAAATTAAAGCAAAATGTTCATTCAGTACGCCATATGTTACTTAGTCTTCTGTTGGCCGGAGTTCATAGAAATCCACGGAAAGAGCATATTAGTGAACACATTGACTACTCTTCTTGAATCAACCGTATACAACCTATTGTCCATCTCTCCTTAAATACAGTAGAGAACCACCGAAAAACTAATTCTAAGAATTAGGCTAGTAAGAGAACCATTCTGGAAATTGCTAGACAACCATTCTAACTAACCTTCCCAGGATGAAGCAACCTGATTAGACTATTTTTATCACAAAGGAGAAACCATATCTACTCAAAAAACAAACAGGCAAAGAAGAGATAACGCTACCCCCTTGCATTACAATTTTCTCATGTGTTAAATACAAGTTGTTCTTTTCCGTTTTTTATTTAGGTTTTACTCCATGTAGTTTTTTTAGAATATCAAATTAGTCCCTCAGTAAATTTTCCATTGGTGAACCATTAGAGATATCAAATCAGCACCATTGGCAATTTGACACATGTGAATTGACTGGCCACTTGCATCGTGTATAAAAAAATGCAAAAAAAAAAAAAAAAAAAAGGATAATAAAAAACTTTAGTAAATTAAGAAAAAACAAGTGAATGACCAATTTGTAGGTATAGTAAATTCAAACTTTGAAGATCAATTTGTGATTTAGCCTTAATTTGATTGTGTGAATGACTTTGTCCAAACTATTGAGACGAGACGTGAAGCACACAGCTCATGGTAGAAAGAGATATCAATAGGGGTGAGCACCGACTTAGTCGGAGTCAGATTCTCCTAAATCTGATTCCGACTCCGATTTGTGTAGGGTCTGATCTGACTCCAACTTATCAGAGCAGAGTCAGATTTGGGCTTTCGACTTTGCACTTTTTTTAGCTTCATATTTAGCCCATTTTAAAAAAGAATTTTTTGTGGGCTTTCAAATTTCAATTTTTCCAAAAAACTAAAAACTTAAACTAAATCATTTACTACTAATTTACTTCTATACTAATATCTAACTTATTTTTATACTAGAATTATACTATAGTGTCTAATTACTTGTTATCATACTATAATATTACATATTATTTTTAGTGTCTAATTACAGGTTATTATACTATAATATTATATGTTATTATATTATACAAGTGTCTAACTTATTTCAACACTAGACTTACTTCTAGTGTCTAATTACATGTTATTATACTTAGGTAAATTAATATTATGTGTTATTAACTTATTATACAAGACTTATTCGTTATTCTATACTAGTTTCTAATTTATTTCTATACAAGACTTATACTATAGTGTCTAATTACACGTTATCATATATTAGTATTATATTTTATTATACTAGTGTCTAACTTATTTCTAACTTAATTATATACTAGACTTTCTAGTGTCTGATTACATGCTATTATATTTTAGTCAATTACTATATGTGTTATTAACTTATTATATTAGACTTATTTAAATACTAGTGTCTAACTTATTTCTATACTTAATTATGTATTATTGTAATGTTATGATGTTTACAGATACTAAACTATCATTATTTATCATATATAATAATATAGTTATATAGCAATATAACTATATTAGTATATATGATAAATATGTAGATAAATACATTTTTTTATAACATATGTACAATATTGGATTCGGATTTAGAGTTGAAATCAGAGCATAAATTCAGATCGGATCGGATTTAGAGTTGGAGTTGGAGTCGGTCAAACGACACCTCCAACTCTGACTGAAAAATTAAAAACGAATCCGACTCCGACTCCATTTTGTTGGAGTTGGAGCGGAACCGGAGCGAAGCCAGATTTGGAGTTGAATTTTTGGATTTTTGCTCATCCCTAGATACCAACCGGATTTTTGGATTGTTGCTCAACCGGATTAATGTAATCTTCACCTTCAATTTAGGAGTCTTTCTTCAACACTACTAGTATGCCATGAAAAAGAATCAAATGAAAGCAAAACAAATTGATTTAATCTTAGAATCTAGAACTTGTCATGTTTGCTCTATCTGAACCTCTCAAACAGATGGCTCATTCCAAACTGTACCTTTTAAACAAATTAATTTATGTCTACTTGTTGGCAGCTAGAACTTGGAATTTTCAAAGTAATGCCCACATTTGTGACTACTTAACAAATACAAAATTCTGCCTTTTTATTGAAAAAAAAATTGTCTCGTGATAGAGTTGAGATCCTTTCAGTTTCAGTTTCAGTTTCAGCCACTTATGGCAACTTTTCTGATGCCCAAATGAAGTGTCTAAACAAAGGGGTACAGTTTCTGTCTGAGTAGGATGGCCAAAGGTTAGAAGTTTTCCTTGGATAATGTTAGGTTAGTGCCATAAAAAGTACTTGATTTTGAAAGTAAACATCAAAGAAGACAAATTATTATCTTATTATACATAAAAAAATATTAACATCAAACTAAACCATTCGACCATGCATGAAGGGTAATTTCATCTTTTTCTATTAGATTAACAATGGTTTTTGGTCTGAAAGTAACAAACACTGAAACTTCTGATTAGGCTATCAATGGGCAAAGTTTATGTAAATAAGCGATGATGAAGATATAGTTAACGTAGAAAAATGTAATTAACCAACTATTTTTTAAGGAACCCAAGCATCCAATAGTTTGATTTTAAGCTAAACGCCAAATAAATCTTTTGAAAAAGGAAATTTTATCCCATATTAAGCTTTTGGATGATGATCCTTGATCCTCAGCAGCCACTGGTAGAGTTACCAAAAATACATTCCCCTTTCTTATTTTCACTCAATAGAAAAAACAAAAGAAGATTCTGCTTTTGAAATATCAATAACCCAAAAACTTAAAACAAATAAAACCTAATTCTCATGCAGATTATAGCTTTTGCTTTTCCCTCTTTATGGCCGGATTTTATTCTATTTTTAATTTTATGCATAACATGGGAATTCATGCATACCTTCTTGGTTTCCACAAGCTCTTGCTCCAAGGCATCAACCCGTCTTACAGCAGCATTCAGCATTTCTTCCTTCTCAGCTGGCATGGCATCAGGTTTCAAACTCAAAGCGTTCACTTTATCTTCCAATTCATGTATGCATTTTAAGACAGACATGTACTGAGTGCCAGAGATGGCATTGTCAGGAAACTGGTGGGAAGGTTCCTGGTCTTTGAAGATTGGGTCAACACAATAAAGAGGATTGGAGTAGATGGTAGCTTCTGTGAACTTCTTGGGCATGTTGCGTGACAATCTGACCACGGTGACGAAGCCCATAAGAAAGGCCATAACACCAGTAAAAAATTGAGAACTGAATCCTTCGGGAATGTTGCAAGCATCATGCATGGCAAAACAATCCGCTGCTGGAGTCATAGAAAACTTGTATGATTTTTTTTTTCTAGTAATCTAGTATATTTTCTGGATTAGAAAAGGTAAGAAAAAACAAAAGACAGATAAAATGTCACCTCAAAATTATTTATGCATTAGAAAGGCAACCAAAAAAATTTATATTGTAAAAAATGTAATATATAAGAAAAAGATCCACATACGGACAATTGAAATCTACCATTTTTATTTTTGTGGAGGGAATCTCTATCAGGAAAACGTCTATATCATCAACTTTTAAGAAGGAAATGATAAGACTCCTGATAACAAAATGGTAAGGATTAATGAACCACAGCGTCAAAGAAAATGGTTGCACATAAATCCTCTGACTTTATAATTTGGTGAGACTGCTTAATGGAACCTAACATGTGCAAAATAAGTAAATGTTTCTGCTAAGCCCCAATTCTTAGACTCTATCCAATTCATTGCCAGCATGTTGTGAGAGGAACAGTAAGCCATCCAATATGATGATATCAGAGCATTTCGAAGCACCGGGAAAACTCAAGCTAGATGGAGGAACATGCTGAATACCAAGTCAGCTTCTTCCCCCTCCTCATTCATGAATGGTCTCAGAAGTAATTCACGTTTATACTAATGTAGGGAAAAAAGTGCCACTTCTTACTTCTTTCTAATTCCTTGTTTAAATTACAGAGCAAACTGTACAGGAAGAAAAAAAGAGAAGGCAAGCATAATAGTCATTTTCAGATCAATGTAGTTACTTCATCAACCTTCATGACATGATAACAGCCAATAAATACTTTAAAAATGAGTATACATATATACAATTGTAACTCTAGGTGATGTACCTTTCGAAAGGGAAAACCGATCAGTATCTACCATCTGTTGCCAAGTGGGATCCACGGTTTTATCAACCATTGGGACAAATTTGTCGGACACATAGGTTTCTTGGCGATTTCGCGGTATCAGGACCTGTGGAGATGAACTCTCACTAACACTAAAAAAAGGGGGGAATTTAGAGGAACTGGGTAGAAGGAAGGGGGCAGGGGGGATATGAGTGAGCATAAAAGATGAAGAAATTGACGAACTTAGCAGAGCACATTTATTATCGAGTTTCTCAATAACCTCAGACTGTAACCCATGGATAGAACTTATGTGTGTGGATATCATTAAAAAAAAGCACACCGGACGAAGGAAGAAGCTCCTCCTCCTCTTTTCACCATTTAAGCCATCCCCCTCTATTTTGCCCCTCCCTCTTTCTCTCTCTCTCTCTTTTTTTTTTTTCCCTTCATTTTCCCTTCATTTTCTCATTTTCTAAGCCATTGGAAGCCAGATTAAGGCTTTTAGGACACAATCTCTCTTTACGCCCCTACACCATTGGAAGCATTGTCCCTTACTCGCCAACCCCCACCATCATCTGCTTCCATCTGCCCATGCATGCCAGCGATGCACCATCTCCGGTGTGCTTGGCTGCCACATTCCATCTAGTTGCCTTGTGTTCTAGCCCACTTTATTGGCTTATAGCCCTGTTATGTAATTTTTTTTTTTTCCAGTTCTCTTCTTGTTTTTTCAAGCAAAATAAATCTCACATCTGCAAAAAATTATGGCCCTTTTCAGCTCACGCATCCCATCTAGAATCTCCTAGTGTTTTGCACCACCACCCCACTGGACACTGCCACCTTCTGACTGGCACATGGGCTACACATGCCGCCATTGCAAGCTTGGCTCTAATATGCCACTACCTTCCACCACTGCACTGTACTTTTGCCAGGAGCTATATGCAATTCCTGCTGCTGCTTTTGCAAGAAGATACCCTCTTCTACTCCTTATCCAAGGACGCAAGAGAGAAGACCCTCATTGACTGCCTCACAATTCCAGTGGTCATTCTAGTGATGATATCCTCCTTCAAACAACAAAACAGGCATCGAGGCGACCTTTTTCTCGACCACATGTTGAGAAATAATGGGACCAGAACTATTTTGTTCCATTGCCGGATGTTTTTTATTTATTGCACTGCAATGTTTGTTTTGTAGCATTTGTTGGGTCTCCCACCCCCTCCAATTTTTCTTTTATCTTTGTTAATCTAAGTGAAGACAAACAAGGAATTCCACGTGGAGATGAGCATTTTGAGTCCACTGTCATGCTAGGAACACAGAGTTCTAGCCTTTTCTAAGTCAGGCATCCATCTAGAAAAAAGTAATTCTAAGAAACTAACACTAGAATGAGGTTTTCAGGTGCTCACAAACCAACATATTCCAATAGAAAAACCTTGTGTATGCATTTATCCTCACTGGCAACATCGGACAAATGAATGCCACTCGTGCAAACCTATTACCTAGCTGCTGACACTGAGTTTTTTTATTACTAAAATTATTAAAAAGGAAGTCTGCTATACTTACTTCTTCAGGGATAGTAGAGAGTTGCGAGTGCTCGACATGCTCCCTTGGAAGTCTAGAAGATAAAGAATGCATGCCATCTACATGTACATCTAGAGCTGCCTCCCCACCAAACGAGTGATGACCCTGAAAATTAATATACACAAACACACATGCACACACATATAGGCAGTATATCAATGAGCAGAAAGATTGAAAGCCAAAATAATTTAGAATGTATAGATAATCTGGCACCAAAAACATTTCAATTACAGAGGTACATCAACAAGGGAAAAAGTGAGCTGATGTTTGATAGTTTTGCATTTCTTTAAACATACAAGGAAAAAAGTGGAACAATAGATTCATGATCAAAGATCAGGCAAGACCTTAGGGTATACTATCTCATGCTCAGATATTGTCTTCTCTTCAACAATTTGAATATCAGGTTTCTTTGTACATTTATGAACACCATTCTGAACCATCTGCAGGCCCATATATCAAATAAGTGGGGTTGCTAATTCTAGTATAAACGAGGCAAAGGTTATCAATCACACTGAAAATTACATAACACAATACAGGAGAATTTTTCAAATCACATTTAAGATCTCCTGATCCTTCCATGGGCCCTTATCAGAATACATGCAGCCTCCTTGATCAGCACAGGTACAAGTGCCCCCTAAAAATTCTGGCAACTCACTGGTTCAACAAGACAAACAATTTATTTCAAGTACAAGAAGAAAAAATAACAATAAAAAAATAGAGTACATAATAGATAATAATAAGAAACAAATATGAAATAAAAGTGCAAAAAGATTACTCATCAGAGAATTACCTAGCATCAATTATTTCAAGCAACTTGCTCTGGTATTTATTGCCAAGAACCTGGTGAATAATAGCATGTACTGATTAATATTAGCTAGATTACTAAAAGTGGATTATGCATAAGGTGTTTCCTTACATGGATTTTTGCTGCAGTCTTAGGATCAAGGAAAGTCTTTACAGTGTTCCACAACATTCTGAATCCAGAGCCAGCATTGATGATGAACATGCGATTCAATGTCTGCAATGAAGAAACCAATTGACATGGCATCAATGGTGCTTTTATCCTCCATATAAACGCAAGGTTCATAGACAAACAGATCAGAAAGAAGTTACCTCAGGATAATAGTCACCATCAATCTTCTGAAGGCGAGTAACAAGTTCCCTTGCAGCTTTGTTGAAATTTTTCAGTCCCTGTGAAAACGTTAACAAAGGTCTGTAATAAATTATCTCTCCCTTCTATTTGTTTTCTAAGAGATTGGTCTCTTCTCTAAATGGTGATTATTGTTCTCACATACCACTCCTTCCACATCCAGGATGGTTGTACTTTGATCGATGTGCTTTTTTGTTGCAATTGAACAAGCAGGAAACTTTATGGCAAATGTCCTCTCAAACTCCTTTACATGGTTCTTCACATAGCGGTCCATGTTTGTGACTTGCATCAGCTTCGTAGCATCTACTTTCCCCAATCTCTCGATGTACACAGGTCTTCCATCCTTATCTACTCCGTGATTCCCTTGAGGATAGTATTCCAGGACTTCATTGATTTCCTCAAATTCAAAATCCTTGAGGGGAAAAAAAAAAGAGCAAGGAATGAAAAAAGGAATGCAACTCATTCAGAGGGGAACACTATTTCTAAAGTAAACTTCTTCTTTGAAGATTTCTTTTGAAGTATAACTAGAGTAATGAATTGAATTAAATAGATAATAAAAAAACTGTCAAGCATTATACCCATTCTACAACAATTACCTCCATAACTGTGTCAGCACCAAATTCTTTCCTCCACCGGAGCATGTCAGACCACATATGCTTTGTTTTCTCAATATCAAATTTTCTGGCCTTCAAGAATCTGTATTGTCAAAGTTTTCAAATCACTTGATAAAGAAAATAAAAAGGAAAACTTGCAGTTTACTTGATAATAAAGTACAGCAATTATGTTCATGTCCCCTTTAGAGAAATAATCTTTACAAACTGTTGAATCATGCTATTTTATGAAGACACTATATTTCTCTACAGGGAACTGCAACCATGCAAACATCAACAAAACTGATGAGGGAAGAAGAAAGTAAACAACCTGAGCATCATGTGATAATCATCGTGCTTTGCAGGTAGAAGCTCTTCCAAAATAAGTGCTTGACGGAAAGCATCCACAGCCTTCAACTCCTCCGCATCATGCACGTCCTCAATTTCAACTGACATGACTTTACTACTTCTCCTAACCCTTCTTTTCAAAGAATGCCTGAGCTTGGTGGAGGCATTGATTGCTTTCTTCTTCAAAGACCCAATTCTAGTCCTCTTCTCATCGTCGATGTTCTCAACATCAGATCTTTCAAGTACTGTAAATCAGTACGTATAACCATCATATATGAGCCATTCAAAAAGGCAAAAGTACTTGTTCACGCTCCTAGTCCTGGGGACTTAGCTGAGAGTTGCACACCTCAATAAAATCACAGGAAAAGTCTTCCAAAAAATATATATTACAATTATTTCTGTTCTTTATCTTCTTCCACATGGGTTGGTGTTCTTATTCTCTACTTACTGTGTATTTGGGCTGCAACACTGCGCTTTGAATAAAAGTGTTATAAAAAAAATATTTGGATTGCTTTCAAGACGGTGATATGCATCGCATTATCTGAATCGCACAGAGAACTTCTTAACAAAGAAATGTAGGAAGAAGTATGAAAAGATTTTAATTAGGCTACCTGGTTTGGGAGAAAGTGGCCCAGACATGGTGTATCTGCTTTGTCTGGGAGGGCAGAATTATCAAGCACTCATATCGCAAATGCCAGAACCGAAGCCCTAGCCAAAAGCCCTGCATAGTAACACATTCCCACAAATATCTTCTCACCATTTTTTTTTACAGAAAATAAGAGTAAAAGTAAAACCCGAAAACCAAAACGTTCACACAACCATATTCTCCCTTTCTTCAATAAGAAGAAATAGGATAACATATAAAGTTTCAATTTTTACCAAAAATCCAAAACCCCAAGGACTCAATCAAGCTAAATCAAATTGATTTTTTTTTCTTTTACCATTGAAAATCAATCAACCAGTAAATAAATGAAAAAAACTCATGATTGTGTGGACTCGGAAGAAACAGAAAGAGGTGATGGGGCGCGGAGAGAATTACCTCTGTACAAGCTAGGAGGAGGGTTTCTGGGCAAGCGAGAGAGAAAAATATAGTATAAAAGACCGTACGATTCTCAGAAATGAGCGTTCCTTAGGAAATGGCGGAGGTAAACTCTGACAGTTGTGACAGAGAGAAAGTGAGTGAGGTCGAGGAGAGAGAGAATAGATATACTCTTGACTGGGTCTCATCGCCATTAGCAATCTGTGATTGCTTAGAGAGAGAGAGAGAGTTGAGCGACAAACAAGGCCGCTCCGTTCAAATCCCAACGGATATAACGAGACACCATTCTCAATGGCTGTTCCCTTTCCCGGGAAAATTCTTTCAACGAAATGTTTTTGCGACGGATTATAGATCTTTAGTCGCGTTAGGAGAAATATATTGTAACGCAGTACTTTATTGAGGTGACGCTGATTTCATTCTAAGGCGATATTTAGAGTTGTTACGTCCAATTATGCGATTTTTTATTTTTTTAATTTTAACTTATAGGAGTAATTAACTGGAAAATCATGTCCCAAAGAAGTCGGGGATTATATTCACGGGTGACGCATAATGAGATTGAAAATTCTATTTAGCAATCTTTTTTTTTTAAAAAGAACCTAATATAGCTTTGTACTTGGATATTCTTTTATAACTTCCCCTTCATCCTCCGTCAGACAGGATCTCTCCCATTTCTCCTTTACCTCGTTCATTCTCTTATGTCCTTCTCTTTCTCCGCTCACTCTAGCCATATTCCTCTACTCTTTTTTATTCTGCCACCACGTTTCCAGTAACCAACATTGTCTCTGAGCCTTTCCCCCTGTTACAGCCACCGTGAGTACCGTACTATTATCAGGAACTCCGGTCTTGTCCCTAAATACTAAGTCTACGAACTCGCCTTAGTAGTAATGGTGACTGAGTGTCAAGCCTTCTTGCTTGGCCTTGCACATATAATAGCAATGATGGGTTCCTAAGTTGATGAAAGTGTGGTGTTTAGTGATGGAAAATATGATAAGTTCGGGTGATCTAAGTGATGATTTGGTGGGTTTGATGCAATGTGGAATGGCTTGAAGGTTCCCCTTAATGTTGGGACAACTTGGATGATGATTAGGGTTGGTATGGTGAAGATAGGCTAGGGTTTGGATGGTGGCTAAGGGGAATTTCGAGATTAGGAAGTAATGGGTTAGGGTTGGAGTCTTGGATGAGTGGCTAGGGTTTGGAAGAGATGTGGATGAGTAGGATTAGGGTTTGGTGGCTAGGGTTGGCCGAATATAAGAGTGGTTATTGTGATCCCTTGATTATAGGATCAAATATGGGTAGGTGTCACTTTAGGGTTTAGGTTTAAGGTTGGATGATGGAAGAAAGGTTTAGGGTTTGAAAGATGATGATGGGCGGCTAGGGTTGGCCGAACTTGGGAGGTTGATAGATTTTAGGAAAGTTTCCTCAAATCTTGAGATTTGATTTTGGATAGTGTGGTGGCCTATGTGGTGTGATTTGTTCAACTAGGGTTTTCAAGTTATGGAAACACTAGTATGGAAAGATTGATGGATGGCTAGGTCAAATTCAAATAAGGCGAGAGTGACCGAATTTGAATTTGAATGAAGAAGGAATATGTGTTTCGGCTAGGGCTAGGTGGAATGTGGAAGAAGGCTAATTTAGGTAAGTGGTCAATATGAAAAATGTGGGATTCGGCTAGGTCAATGTAAGATTGAATGAATGATAGATATGGAGTGATTAGGGTTCCTAAAGTTTAGGAATTGGTTAAGGTAAGATGAGATAGTCTTTGATTGACTTGAGTGATTCTAGAGAATGAGAGATTTGTGAGATTGGATATAGAAGATAGGTTTTGGATCTAGGGAAGTTCCTAGAATTAAGGGATTGGCTAAGGTAAGATATGGAAGTGGTTTGAGTGATTCTATGGATGTTCCTAGAATTAAGGGATTGGAAAGTGAAAATAGGATAAGGAAGATATAATTTGGAGATAGGTAGGGTGGCTAGGGTTTCATCCTAGATGATAAGATGCATGGGAGTTGTTAGGAAGTTGAAGTTTGACTAAGGCAAAGGGTGGATTTCAAATTTGAAGGGATTGGAAGATGGAAGATGGGATTTGATTGGAATAAGTCAACTTTCCTAAAGTTAAGGAAGTTGCCAAGTAGGACTCTTTAGGGTGGCTAGGGTTTATGGAAGACAAAGGTTTCGGTTAGGATCTTGTTGGATGGATGGATGGAGGCTAGTTTTGATAGTGATGATAATTATGAAAAGTAGGATAAACAATAGGATTGATCGAATAGTGTATGTGGGAAGATCAAAATGGATGGAAGGAAATATATGGATGAACACTATAGATAAACAATATGGATGGATACACATGCACATTCAAGAACACAATGGTGAATAACTTCAACACCAATTCTAGAATGCACAAAGATGAATGGACTCAACAGAAGAATATGAAAACTCTTTTTGGGTTATAAGAATATTTTGATATGCAAGAAAATATAGATAAACAAGATGGAAAATATATATGAACAAGGAAAGAACACAAGATAACAAAAGATAAATCAATCACCTTTGATTCATGAATTGCACAAAGATGAAAGGAAATCACATATATGGATAGATAAACGATTCAACATCTATTCACGAATTGCAAGGTGGAATCAATGATAGATAAATGGAGATCACCTATTCACGAATTGTAAGGTGAAGATCCTCTCTTAGGGTATTCATGTATTGCACCTCAAAAAGCCCAAGTGCCTAGCACTGAAAGGGTGACCTCAAGAATAATAATCTACCCACTTAGGGAATTTGCCAAAAGTTCAAAAGATGTAAAATGAAATGTCTAAGGGTCCTATTTATAGAGATTACAAAGTGGAAACCCCCAATTGGTCCCTTGAAATATAATTAAATAAAATAAATAAAGATAAATAAATGATATGGTCTTCCATGGCCAATGTGGCCCGTGATATGTCTTGGCCCTTGGTTGACCTTGACTAGCCTTGATTCTAGAAGTGCCCGATCTTTGTTGTCCATGCATGTCTAGGACCTTGTCTTAGGGCGATTTTTTNTGGTCCCTTGAAATATAATTAAATAAAATAAATAAAGATAAATAAATGATATGGTCTTCCATGGCCAATGTGGCCCGTGATATGTCTTGGCCCTTGGTTGACCTTGGCTAGCCTTGATTCTAGAAGTGCCCGATCTTTGTTGTCCATGCATGTCTAGGACCTTGTCTTAGGGCGATTTTTGATGGGGTCCCAACAACTATCCGTTGCTCACCCGCTACGTACCACTTCCTTCCATTACAAAATCGTTAGGCACTCTAGTGGTCCCCGCTCGTCCTTCACCTCATCCTCTCCTTGCGAGAGTAGAGAGAAGAATTGCTATCATCATCTCTTAAGTTATGTTATACTCTACGTACACTTTTGTTTCACTTCCATTATTTTGGTAACTCAATCTGAGTAAAAACTCACTTTAGTGTCGTGACTACAATTCCGTACACTGTATTGATTTGGTATTGTTGATCAACCATCAAATTGACTAAGGTTGCATTTGGGTAATGGGGTAGTTTTTAGTATTCTATAAATAGTAGTGAAAAATTAATAATAAAATATTGAATAGTAGTGATTAGTACTAATAAAAAGTATATAAATAATAATAATAATAAAATAATAAATAATAGTGAGATATTCTCAATATCCAAACTAGCCTAATACTACATAGTCAATATATTAAAATAAGAATAGGATAAAAGTTCAGTATATATAGTTTTTCTTGTCTTACTAAAGCAATTTTATTTTTCCACTGCTATTGATATTCATGCAGTTGCTGATAGTGTAATTGATAGGATTCAAGTTTCTGTTGTCAATGAAATTTTGGTTGAGATGGATAAGCATTTTGATGTTCTAATAGATCAGTTGCACTTAGATTGTTCCAGCTTGTTCAGAATCTAAATTTAGTTGAGTTTAATATGAACTCGTGTATGGGGTTTTAGGCTAAAGTAATGCCAGAAACCTCGTTAATGGGGTTTTACAAATCTTAATAAACAGAGTTTATTATTTATCTTGTAATTGGTGTGCTCGTACCAAAGTCCAAGCATTTTCAATATTCTGGAGTGTCCATCACAAGCATGTCTCATCCAGACATTATAAGCATTCATGTACCATTTATGTTATATTATAGGAAAATGCTTTAGCTCCTAATAAAACATTCCAATGATGATTTGATAATTTTTTTCTTTTACTTAGTAATTAAGGAAGTAATTTTTAATAATATTGTAAATTTTTTAAAATGTTAAAAGGGATTAAAAAATATATGAAAAAATAAAGAAAAGAAATGCACTAATCGAGAGAATCTCTCGGGTGCCATCATCGGTGGCTGCAATGCTACCTTATATTATATGTCTATCTAATGTATATGAATCCTATATTATATTGTATATGTCTATCTAATACAAAGGAATGCTATTCACCATCATTTTTACAATAATAATCTTGCTAAATCGTATAATATGATATTAAATTATTGGAAACAATTTATTATATATGTTCTAGTTGTAGGCAAATTATTTGATATTATATCAAAAAATGTGAAAAAAATAAAGATAAAAATGAGGATAAATAGATTTTGTAATCTCATGCATGTGGTAAGACTATTCTTAAGTCTCAAAATCAATCTTGGGTCCAAAGTCCAAGCAAAGCTCCCATTTGACTTCATTCAGGATGTCATAGGTTGTAATGCACGTCAAAAAAATCACGCAACTTAGTTTAAATAGAAAAAACAGAGTGTTAACGTCATATTTCTTATACTTTTAGATTTCTGACAACTTAAGTTTTCAAACTTTTGACCCCAAATATTTATAGACTTACTATTCCATACTCTCCACAAAACACCGTCCCTCACCACCTCCTATCCTAACCAAATACTTCTCCATATTAGAGAAGGGTATTTCCCCAATGTAGCCTCTAAGATCTGTGACTTTTTGAAGTATTTTTCCTTAAGCTAATGATTGTGGATCTTTTAGCATTCTTCACCCTTGTTTTGCTAACATGACCCTATTAAACATTTCCAAATCTCTAAAGCCCATCCCACTCTTCACCTTTGCCCTTCCCATGCTGTCCCACCAAAACCTTGCCCACATAGCCTCAAACTCTCTACACAACTTTTTTGGCAATTGAAAACACTCATTATGTACGTGGGAATTACTTGTAGCATTGCCTTTATCAGCACTTCCCTCCCAACCTTTGACAATAACTTAGGGTGGGTTTGGATGTTAAAGTGAGTTGAGTTGAGTTAAGTTGAGATGATAAAATATTGTTAGAATATTATTTTTTAATATTAAAGTTGTTTTGGGATTTGAAAAAATTGAATTGTTTATTATATTTTGTATTGGGATTTGAAAAGGGTGTAATGATGAGTTGAGATGAGTTGAGATGAGTTGTACATCCAAACGAAGCCTTATTCTTCCAATTTTGCATCTTCAGCCATATCCTCTCCTTAATACTTTGAAAAGCATTCTATTTTTATCTTTCAACTACATCAAGGAGGCCCAATCCTAGTTCCCCCTCTACTCGCCACAGTCCCCCTCATATCACCCTCCATTTAAACTTTTAATAGCAACTAGCTTAGTCCCTCAACACATATAATAAAAAGGTAAGGGGATAATGGATCCCCTTGCCTTAATCCTCTTGAAGGAAAAATATTCTTTCCAAGTTTGCCATTAACCAAAATTGAGTAGCTTACTTAAGAGAAACACTTCATTATCAATTTACTTATCTTCTCACCAAATCCAAGCCTTTGTAACATAGCTTCTAAGAAAGCCAATTCTACTCTATCATAGGCCTTTGACATATCCAACTTGATAGTCATACTCCCAACTCTTCTCTTCCGTTTTATCTTCATGGAGTGTAGCATCTCATAAGCAACCATTAAGTCATCTGAAATTAATCTGCCAGTGATAAATGCACTTTGATTTGAGAATATGATCTCAGGTAATACTTTTTTGATTTTGTTGGCTAGAACCTTAGATATTAGTTTATACAATACGTTACATAAACTAATTGGCCTCAATTCCTTAACAGAAATGAGAGCTATAAAGTGTGATTTAAACCCATACTCATATTGCCTCCATTTAAGAATTCCAATACATCTTTACAAATTTCCTCCGCTACAATTTGCCAATGGTTTTGGTAGAAACTAGCTCCAAACCCATTAGGGCCATGGGACTTTAAAGCTGACATTTGTTTAGGGCCATCACCACCTCTGCTGCTGTGAACTCCATTTTCAAACCCCTCATTATACTTGTTGTCACCCTAGGAACAATTGACTCCACACCCCTTGAAATATTTGCTATTGCAGGTTGTGAAGATGAGCAGATCTCAGATAAGTATTTCCAAAAGGCATCCTCAATCTCCAATTCCTCACTTACTTGTCTGCCTTGTGAATCCAGGATTGTTCTAATAGCATTTCTCTTCCTCCTCTGATTTGCTCATGTATGAAAGAACTTTGTATTTCTATCACTATCTTTCAGCCAATGTCCCTTGGCCCTTTGTTTCCACCTCAAATTTTCCAGCTCCAACAAGGAACATAATTCCCCCTTCGGCTTCTTAATATCTCCTATGTTTTCAGACCCTTCCATATCCTGCAGACACTTCAACCTCTTAGACTTCTCTTTTATTGCCTCCCCCCTTACCATTACAGAGTTTCTGCACCATCTACTCAAGGATGATCTACATCTAGATAGTAATTCCTGGACCTTATTCATATGTTGTTAGGGTTCTCGGAAGGCGATGAAAGGAAGACAAAGGAAGAAATGGATCTCTGGACTGGGAAGGAACAATTGGGATCGATGCTGAAGTGAAGCTGGAGTTAGGGTTATGATGAACTCAAGGCGCACCGTTTTGAGTTTAGACTGGAAACGCACCGTTTGATGGAAAGGAAGGATTGTATCTAGCTGGAATGACGATTGTGCCGTTTTGCTTAGAAGATGATGTCGTTTACTTATTTTAAAGCTTTACCGTTTCATAATATTGGGAATGTCGTTTTTACCCTTAAGTTGTTATTTCTTTTTGTTGTAGTGGGAAATGTTAGTCGTGCTTTTTGTTTTATTACAGTTTGTTAGGACTCTTGCAATCTGTTAGGGCTACGTGGGTATATAACCCAGCAAGAGTCTACAGAAAAGGATTTGGAAAAACTTGGAAGAATTTATTGCTTTTGGAGGTTACGGTTCCCTCGAAGAACCTTACTGGCAATTTGAGATTTATAATTGCCTTTATCAAACACTTGTCTTGCATTTCATTATTTACATTCATCCATACCATCCCTTTCATCACCATTTTCATACAAAATATATCCAGACCCTTACAATTGGTATCAAGAGCCCTCAGATCCTATTCACAATTACCAAAACCCAGGAAACTCTTAATGAACATGACCAACATTTACATGAGTTACAAGAGCAGATGAGGCAAATGAATGATATGCTTAGAACAATGATGGGAACACAGACACAACTACAAGCTCAGTTGGCTCTTCGTGAGCCACCCACTGAAGGTGATAATGACCAGAGAAGGCCATTACAGCGGGGTATCAAGCTGGAGTTTCCACACTTCAATGGCACAGACCCAGCAGAGTGGGTCTTCAAGGCTTCCCACTACTTCGAGTTTCACCAAACAGCTCCTGCTCACCGCCTCCTCATGGCCTCTTATCACATGAATGGTGAAGCACTAGTGTGGTACCAAGATGCAGCCGATACAGGACAGTTTCAATGCTTGCAAACGTTTACTGAAGCCCTCCAAATGAGGTTTGGACCCACAGCCTATGACGATCCCATGGAGGCTCTCACAAGACTGAAACAAACAGCTTCTCTCACAGCTTATAAAAGTCAGTTTGAAGCTCTTTCAAATAGATTAAAAGGCTTACCTGATTCTCATAAGTTAAGCTATTTTCTTAGTGGCTTAAAAGATGAAATCAGACTCCCTCTCCGCATGTTTAGCCCCATCAACTTGAATGCAGCTTATGGCCTCACACGAATTCAGGAAGAATACTTGGTTAGTTCCAGCAAACCAATAAGAACATGGGGAGAGAAAAGCAACTCATCTACATTCTAGGACAAGAGAGTTCTACCAATACCAATGACAACAAATACAAATCAGCAGCACCACCAACTAGAGTTCATTCCATGCAAATGGGTGAGAGGAGGCGTAAAGGACTATGTTTCCACTGTGGAGATAAGTGGAACCCAACACATGTTTGTAAGTCCCCTAAAATTTACTTTATGCATGTTGTTGTGGAGAATTCTGAGGAGAAAACAGATGAGATTTTTTTTATTCACATGATTTAGTTGATAATGAAAACAAGCTGCAACCTGTAACCAACCCAAAAATTTCTTTGAATTCCCTCACGGGTACACCTTGCCCTAACACTATGAGATTGAAGGGTAAGATTGGCACCTCTATGGTGGTGATCTTGGTAGATACAGGAAGTACACATAACTTCCTAGATCCCTCCATTGTGTCAAAAAATAACCTATGTATGGATGGGTCTGGTCAACTCAAGGTTAAGGTAGCTAATGGAGAGATCCTACAAAGTCCAGGTAGTTGCACTAGTGTATTAACCTCGATCCAGGGCAACACATTTAGTCCTTCTTTTTTCATTTTACCCCTAGCTGGTTGTGATGCTGTTTTGGGCATACAATGGCTAAAAGGATTGGGGTCTATTACCTGGAACTTTTCTAGCTTGAATATGAAATTTCAGTGGGGGAATAAGTGGGTGGAATTGGTAGGTATTCAACCCAGTGGTCTAACTTTTACAAATGATGATGACAAGTTGTTGTTGAGCACATTTCACAAGGGTAAGGGACTTCTTTTTCAACTAATGGATGTGGATGTAGATAAGCCAACAGAGAGTTGCTGCCCAGCAGTCACCCAACTGCTAGACCATTTTCAACAGGTTTTCAATGAACCTGTGGGACTCCCACCTACCAGGTCCCACGATCACAAAATAGTGCTAAAAGATGGCACTAATCCTATTTCTACTCGACCATATAGATATCCCCACTATCAAAAGACGGAGATTGAAAAAATTGTATCTGAATTACTGACTCAAGGGGTTATTAGACCTAGCAGCAGCCCTTTTTCATCCCCAGTTTTATTGGTCAGAAAACAGGATGGAAGTTGGCGCCTCTGTGTTGATTACAGGGCACTCAACCATCAGACTATACGAGATAAATTTCCTATTCCAGTAATCGATGAATTACTGGATGAATTGCACGGATCCCTAGTTTTTTCCAAGCTAGACCTACGGTCTGGATATCATCAAATAAGAAGATGTGCCTAAAACAGCCTTTTGTAACCACGAAGGCCATTATGAATTTTTGGTAATGCCCTTCGGGCTTACCAATGCACCCTCCACCTTTCAGGGTCTCATGAACACAGTTTTCAAACCTTTTTTAAGGAGATTTGTACTTGTTTTTTTTTTTATGATATCCTCGTATACAGCAAATGCATAGAGGGTCATCTAAGCCACTTAAAACAAGTCTTATGAACCCTTCAAGAACACTGCCTATTTGCTAAAAGATCCAAGTGTCTATTTGGGGTATCAAAAGTTGAATATTTGGGTCATATTGTCACGGGCAAGGGAGTCCAGGCAGATCCCAAAAAATTAGGGACAATGCTAGAATGGCCAGTTCCTAAAAATATCAAGGTCTTGAGAGGCTTTCTCAGGTTAACAGGCTACTATCGTAAATTCATTAAGGACTACGGATTAATTGCTAGCCCTCTCACTGCCTTGTTAAGAAAGAATTCATTCGCTTGCTCAGAAAGGGCTGCCACTGCTTTTGGGGAACTTAAATAGGCTGTCACTTCACTACCTGTTTTAAGACTTCCAGATTTTTCACAAGCTTTCACTGTGGAGTGTGATGCCAGTGGAGGGGGTATTGGGGCTGTACTCATGCAACAGGGTCAGCCAATAGCTTTTCTTAGCAAGGCTCTAAAGGGGAAGGCCTTAAACTTACCCACTTATGAAAAAGAGCTTCTAGCTCTGGTCACAGCAGTTCACAAGTGGCGTCCATACCTCTTAGGTTAAACCTTTAAAGTCAAAACTGACCAACAGTCCCTTAAATACTTACTGGAGCAGAAGGTGGGCAAGGTGGCCCAACAAAAATGGATTACTAAACTAATGGGATATGATTTCACCATTGATTACAAAAAAGGGAAGGAAACAAGGCAGCTAATGCCTTGTCCAGAAGGCAGGAAAATGAGCACAGTATTGAAGGGTATTTGGCAATCATTACCTTTCCTACACCATTGTGGATTGAAGAACTAAAGAGCACTTACACAGCTTCTCAGGGACTACAGGAGTTATTGGCCAAGTTCAATTCAGGACAAGAACTTCCTAAAGGTTACTCTGTTCAGCAAGGATTAATCCTCAAGAAGGGTAGAATAATTGTGGATTCACAATTTGCCTTTAAAAGCAAGGTCCTGAAATTTATACATGATGACCCTCATGCAGGGCATTAAGGGTTTCTTAAGACATACCATCGTGCCAAAAGGGACTTCTTTTGGACAGGAATGAAAAAGGATATAAAGAAGACAGTGCGTGAATGTGATATCTGCCAGATCAATAAAAGTGAGACTGTCCCCTATCTTGGCTTACTTCAACCAATTCCTATACCTGAACAAGCATGGGAAGCCATTTCTCTCGATTTTGTGGAAGGATTACCTAAGTCCAAAGGGTCTTCTATGATACTAGTAGTGATTGATCGTCTAACCAAGTATGGTCATTTCATTGCCCTCTCTCATCCTTATATTGCCGTGGTGGTGGCTCAAAAGTTTTTTCAGGAAATTTTCAAACATCATGGTATGCCTAAAACCATAATCTCTGACAGGGATCCGATATTTCTCAGTTCATTTTAGAAATCTCTCTTTGAAAGGCAGGGTTCTACACTCAACTACAGCTCAGCGTATCACCCTAAGACAGATGGCTAGACAGAAGCACTAAACAAAGCCCTCGAAGGATACCTTCGATATTACGCAGGGGCTAAACCTAAAACTTGGGCTCAATGGTTACCAATGGCCTAGTATTGGTATAACACGTCGTATCACTCTACTACTAAGGTATCTCCATTCGAAGCCCTTTATGGCTACTGCCCTTCAAAACTTACAACTTACATCCCGAGAACAACCTCAAATGCAGCAGTGGACAACCATTTACGCACCAGAGAGCAGTTTATGAATCTACTCAAACAAAATCTTACAGCAGCCCAATCAAGAATGAAGCTTTATGCTGATAAAAAACGTACAGAGCGGGTATTTTCAGTTGGGGATTACGTTTACCTTCGTTTACAACCTTACAGACAGAAATCATTGGCTGCTCGACAGAATTTGAAGCTTTCTCCTCGGTTTTTTGGCCCATTTCGTGTGCTCCAACGCCTTGGCCAAGTGGCCTACAAACTTGATCTACCATCCAGTTCACGGATCCACCCAGTTTTTCATGTTTCTTGTTTGAAACAAAAACTTGGGGTTCAGATCCGCCCTTTACCAAGCCTGCCGCCAACCAATGTCCAAGGAGAAGTTTTGTAGGAACCTGAGGAAGTTGAAGACAGGCGCTTGAAGAAAGATGGCCATCGTGCTACTACCAAAGTACTCATCAAATGGGTCGGAATTGGTCATGAGGATGATAGCTGGGAGTCTCTGTGGAAGTTGCGAGAACTTTACCCACACCTTGTGGGCAAGGTGCTATAAGGGGGAAGGATTTTTAGGGTTCTCGGAAGGCAATGAGAGGAAGACAAATGAAGAAATGGATCTCTGGACTGGGAAAGAACAATTGGGATCGATGCTGAAGTGAAGCTGGAGTTAGGGTTATGATGAACTCAAGGCGCACCGTTTTGAGTTTGGACTGGAAACGCACCGTTTGATGGAAAGGAAGGATTGTATCTAGCTGGAATGAAGATTGTGCCGTTTTGCTTAGAAGATGATGTCATTTACTTATTTTAAAGCTTTACAGTTTCATAATATTGGGAATGTCGTTTTTACCCTTAAGTTTCTTTCTGTTGTAGTAGGAAATGTTAGTCGTGCTTTTTGTTTTATTACAGTTTGTTAGGACTCTTGCAATCTGTTAGGGCTACGTGGGTATATAACCCAGCAAGAGTCTACAGAAAAGGATTTGAAAAAACTTGGAAGAATTTATTGCTTTTGTAGGTTACCGTTCCCTCAAAGAACCTTACTGGCAATTTGAGATTTATAATTGCCTTTATCAAACACTTGTCTTGCATTTCATTATTTACATTCATCCATACCATCCCTTTCATCACCATTTTCATACAAAATATATCCAGACCCTTATATATGCCCAATAGTAATCTAGAAAAAAATCCTAAAACTAGTTTATACTCGGTTGGAGGAATGAGATATGAAGATAATGGACTTATATTTGTAGTTAGGACTATATTCGAGCCAAGCTAGAGTGAGTTGAGGCTTTCCAAGCCCGGCTTGGATATCTCAAAATCCGATTAGAGTTCAGCTCCTATAAGTGTCAAACTTTTAAATTCAGCTCAAGTTTAACTCGAAACTTGAGTTATAATTAAGCCAAGTATTTAATTGAGCTTAACTTGACTAGATTAGATATTTTTTTTTTAAGTTTCTTATTTTCTAATTTATATAGATATATATATATAATAAACAAATGAGATAAGGGATGAAATGAATCAAATTTGTAATTTTACGTTTTAGTCAAGTGTCAACATTATACTAATACAATATCACAATTTGAATATGGATATCATAATTATACATAATATATGTATGTCTACATGTAGCACACACATATGTAATCTACTATATATGTATGATTCTTACACTTCTATAACATATATTTTTTTATCAATATATATATGAAAACACACTAGCGAGCTTAAGAGCTGAGTTAAATTTTATATAAGTTTGTTAGGAATCATTAATAGAGTTGATTTGAGTTTTATGTGAGTTGTATCGTTTAAAAATCTATCATTATTTCAGTTTCATTAACAAGCTTGTTAATGCCTAAAATAGCGCAATAGGCCAAAAGGGGAGAAAGAGTCATTCCCAGCCCTCTAACACTACTTGGGCCTCGATCGGTGCTGTGTAAGGCCCCCGACAGTTATCAGGTGCAGCCAACGGTGTCCGTGCGTTCATCTATGACAGCTAATAGTAAATAAATACAGAAAAATAACAAGACAAAGACACATATTTATGTGGTTCGGCGTAATGCCTACGTCCACAGGGGTTTGGGGATGGGAGAATTCACTATAATGTGATTGCTTTACAATCTCTCTCGGTCCCTTCCTTACTATACAAGGGAGATCAAAGCTCTATTTTCTGATGGAGAACCTGTCGCTGGAGCGTTGTGAGGTTAAAGAAGCTGAAAGAGAGGTCTTTTTTGAAATGGCCTGGTCACCCCCTTTATCCTCAGTCCTTTGCCTTCTTTACGTCACATCTTCACTCCTTTATGTAACATCTTCAATTTTCCTCCTCAGGCATTTTTCTTTCTCAGCCTTTTGTCTCTTCTTCCTCTCTCCCTACGTTGTCTTCTAGTGGGGACCCTTTAATGGGTTGGGCTTTTTATCTGGACTTGGGATATTTTATCCCCTCCAGTTGTCCGCGATTCTTAAGGTTAATTCACTCTGAAAGAAGGCCTTAAGAATCTTCAAGGTAAGATATGTTACAGAAGTAGTCCGTAGTAGGAAAATAAGCTCTAGGAGCGTGTCCTTGGTCGTCTGTTCCGCTTACGTTAACAGATAAATATTTCCAAAAGCATGAATATGTGGGAGGTAGGCTCGGTGGTGTAAGGTGCGAGTACAAATCTCGACATTCTTGCGTGAGAGGCCGGTTGGGTAGTCAAGTGATTTGCCCTCCTATTTGGGAGACTGGGAGGTCAGGAGATGTATTCTACTGCGTTAAGTGCAAGCGCAGAGTTCAACTTTTAGTGTGCAAGGGTGGTCGGGTAGTGAAATAACTTGCTCGCCTATTCGGACGCTTGGGAGGCCGAGTAGTTCCTAAGCTTTCCCCTTTGACTCGCTATGAAAATTGTGATAAGTCGGACAACTGAAAGACTAAACTCGCCTTTTTGGCGTGACAAAGGTCGAGTAGTGCATAACACTGGACTCGCACTTCACTGTGGCAGAGGTTAAGTAATTCATAAGATTGGACTCACACTTCACTACAACGGAGGTTGAATAGTTTGTAAGATTGGACTAGCCTGTTGACGCCTGCGGAAAAGGTAAGTATCTAGCTTTTATTTCATCTATACGAATGTTTGTCGTTATTGAGAAGCGTATATTCATCTGATGTTCTCGCTTTCGATGGCGTTGGTGGATCTTTCTTTTCCGATGCTAATTTTTGTTAACGTTTCCATTTGCCTTCAGTGTTGGAGTCTGCTTGTGGTAACCCACACAAAGTGGTCAGGAAGACCGTCGACTCATTCTCGAAGATAACCAACCCAGACGAGGTGGTTGGGAAGCTCCAAGACATGTTAACTCCGAAGGCTCGCTCCATTGATTAGATGGAGGTCGAGCAAGACGTCAGTCTAAATTCGCCTTGGTCTTCAAGTTTGGATGGAGGTCTAGCAGGATGTTAGCCTAGACTCTCCTTGTTGACCTTTTGCAGATGTAAGGAGGGGGCCGAGCAGGACGTCAGCTTGAACTCGCCCCGGTCTTCAAGTATGGATGGAGGTTGAGCAGGACGTCAGCCTAGACTTGCCTTGTTGGCCCCTCGCAAATGGCGAGGTGGGGTCAAGCAAAACTTCAGCCTGAACTCGCTTAGTTCAAGTAGGATGTCAACCTGAACTTGCCCTGGTCTTTGAGTCTGGCTGGAGGTTGAGTAGGACGTCAGCCTGGACTAGCCTCATTGACCCCTCGTGGATGGTGAGGTGGTGGGGTCGAGTAAGACATCAGTCTGAACTCACCCTGGTCTTTGAGTCTAGATGGAGGTCGAGTAGGACGTCAACCTGAACTTGCCTCGTTGGTCCCTAGCGGATGGCGAGGAGGTGGGGTCGAGCAGGACATCAGTCTGAACTCATCCTGGGTGTTCGAATCTAGATGGAGGTCGAGCAAGATGTTAACTTGGACTCGCCTCATTGGCCCCACCCGAATGTGAGGAGGTGGGGTCGTTAAGGTGCTTGACCATGCTATATAAGCCAGGTTGGTTAGAGTGGATAATCTCCAATCACAAGTATGAGCTTTAAGAACTTGATTGCCTCATAGGAGTGTGGCAAATAGGGCTGTAATCGATCCGAGTCGAGTTGAGCTTTTGGGTTATTGAGTCGAGCTGGACTCAAATAACTCAAGTTTGAGTTCAAGTGGCGAAGTACATATCGTGTATTGTCTCAGGAACCCCAACCGTCGCATAAAGCACTTGTCAGGACTAGACCCATGCCTGGGAGACATTAGCCAACCTGCGATCAAGTGCACCTAGGGGAGCTACGAATTGTCAGAACGGATCCCAAGATTCTTGTGAACCGTCATGAGGGAGCCAGATCGACGTGAGTAAGAAGGCACCGGTTGGATAGTGGTTTGAATTCTCACCACATGTGTGTGGTGGGAATTCGCTGGGTATTATGAAGGGGTTACCCCCACCCCAGCGGGCCCAGGGAAAGGTAGGCCCACAAACGAGCCCAATCATCTCGCCATAGGTCTCAAGGCCTTTAGTTGGGCTGAGGGGGAATAAAGCCGAGGTGAAGGCAATGACTGGCTCGAGAGGCCCAAAGGTAGAAGAACAGGAGGTGGGATGCACACACATTACAGGCGGTGGCATTAAATAACTAACAAGTCCAGCACGCCATGTCAAGGACATCCCTTACCCCCAGGAGTGCCTGGTGGCAGGATGGACAGGGCAGAGCACACCACACAGGCCACACCGCATTAAATGTGGCAGGATGGAAAGACAGAGCACACCACATAGGCCACGCCGCATTAGATGTGGTAGGATGGACAGGGCAGAGCACACTGTGTAGGGCCATGTCGCATTAAATGTCCTGTGGGGCAAGGAGCGCCCATCACCAAGACCGTACCTGGCGATCCAACATGCAATCATTGCAGGCACGCCTCGGATCACACCCTCAGAATCTCTCACTCTCTTGCCCTATATACCATGAAGCCACTTACTAAGGCATCAGAGACACCCCATACCCCCGAGTCCTTCCGTTTTTTTTCTTGTGTTGCAGGTCTAGACTACAGGAAGCTACGGTCGAGCTGGGTGTACAAAACACGACATCAACACAATTACTTTGTTGCAATGCACATTGCGCTTTTGTTTCCATTGAAATGTAGAGAAATTTGAGAGGAAATCGAGAAAATTACTTGCCAACATCCATTTCGTTTTATGTTGTTTTTTTCTTTATATATAAAAAGGAAAAGCAGAAAAGATCATATTTATACAATTAATAAATAAATAATAAGAAGAACGAAGTCAAAAACGCCAAAACGTTAATCTCGATTCTCAAGTTGAAAGAAGCAGCTCCTACCACTTCCTCTCCATGGCTACCAAGAACCTGTTCTTGTCTTATACATTGCTCCTTACGTTACTTCATCTGGTAACTAAGACGACTACGAAGTATAGTCTTTCACTGCCTGTTGCTATTGCTTTATGTTTGAATTATGAGAGAATTGTGGGGAGAGAATGAAAGAAATTTTGGGTTGTTTTGTTTGGATCTTAACCCAGTTTAACCGAATTAGAGTAGCCAAAAATTAATGCAGTAAGGTATCGGAGCTTGCTTTTCCAGTATCTTTTAACCAAAGCCCGATTCTCCATCGGGCCTCTTTTCTAGGGTTCGTCGGCGGCCAAACCAATCAATGGTTTCTTTTTTATGTTCCTGCTTTCATAGTATCTTTTTCCCTTTTCTCGTTGTTTCGTTGCTGAGAAAGTGGAAGAAGGGAAAGAAAAGCGACTATTTTTATCGTGTGTTGCCCCTTTCTTTTGTTTTCAAGAAAACGAAGAATACAAAATGGCCAGTTAGTTGAGGGTAGACCTCTTCTGAATGGGTATCTAAATTTGTTTGATTTCTTTCCTTTTCCAACGCTTTCTTAGCAATCAACGATTCTTATTCTCATTTTTATTATGAGACCCATGTTTACATTGAGTCACTCTAAACTTACTTCTATACATTCACTGCCTACCAGGTAGTTGTACATGAAGCTTTGAATTCAGGCCCATACCCTTTGGTTGTGAGCACATGGCCCTTCTTAGATGCTGTTAGAGCTGCTTGGAGAGCTGTTGATAGTGGGTTTTCAGCAGTTGACGCTGTTGTGGAGGGTTGCTCCGCCTGCGAGGAACTGCAATGTGATGGAACAGGTGGGAACTTGTATCTTGAATTTATATTAATAGCAGGCAGTGTCGTTATAAATTGATATTTTCTTAAGTCTAATTTTCATGCTACAGAAGAAAAACATAACATAAATTTATTGATATTTTCTCGGCTGAGTGTATGATTTAATTTTTTTATCTAGTCTCCAAGAACTTCCAATGCACTCATATTCTAACAAATGGAGTATTACTTCTGGCTTTTAGTTATCACTGTTGAGCACAGAATGGTTAATAAGCTTAACTGTCCTTTGGACTGTTTTTATTTTACTCCGAACAGTTGGGCCTGGTGGAAGTCCAAATGAGAATGGAGAAACTACGATTGATGCTCTGGTCATGGATGGGGTAACCACCATTTTCATGTTTGATGTTTTTGCCATCCATTATTGTTCTCTCTATTGTAGCATGTTTCTCAGTGCACAATAGAAATGACCATCTATCATGTGTCTGCTAAGGACACACATAGGTGACAATGGAGGTTGGAGCTGTCGCTGCTATGAGGTACGTGAAGGACGGCATCAGAGCTGCTAGATTAGTGATGCAGCATACTAAACACACTTTGCTTGTTGGAGAGCAAGCCTCTGCATTTGCTTTATCAATGGGTCTCCCGGGACCCACAAACCTTAGTTCATCCGAGTCTTTGGGGAAGTGGAGTAAATGGAAGGAAAATCGCTGCCAACCTAATTTTAGGCAAAATGTTGTACCTATCAATAGTTGTGGCCCATATCATCCAAGGGATTCTCTTGACCTAAGTAAAGGGGCATGTTCCAAAGCCAAGCTTATGGAAACTATTGAATCAAGATCATCCCTTGTTGGTCTTCACAACCATGACACTATAGCAATGGCTGTCATTGACAGAGTAAGTTGTTGATGAAAGCATTGTTCCATTAATTATATTCATTAAATTTAAGTGAAATTCTTGTTTCTTGCATAGATGGGGCACCTTGCTGTTGGTACATCAACTAATGGAGCAACATATAAGATCCCTGGCAGGTAAGTTTGACATGAGGCCTTACACCCAGTGGAGTTGATCTGATTATACAATGGAACCATATTAAACCAGTGATCTTGTTGATGCTGTTGTGATTTAATTGGTAAAACCCAATTATAAACATTAATATGTCGAGGAGGTGCAAAGGCCCTCGGCAAGACGTTTTCTGCAAGTGCACCTCGGGTAATCCAAGAAGAAATTCCCCCAGTCCAATGGCCTCTAAAAATTATTAGCATTCAAGGGTTCGAACCTTAGACTTAGAGGGAGCATACCACCAAGAACAAGGCTCTTGCCGCTTGAGCCGGCCCCTAGGGGTTCTATGTTAATGTTCTTTTCAGTCATTCTTTGGCAATTCATCATTTTTAGGTTGCTGTGGAGTCTGAACTCATTCTTGAACACTTGACATTTTGTCATGTGACAATGCCAAGTGCCTCTTTCAGTTCTGATTGGGAATAATCTTTCTTAACCACGTGCCATGCTAACTGAAAAATTGACGATATGACTAGTGAAAATGAGTTTGTCAAAAAATTAATTTTGCTCAGAAAGGAAGCAAATATTAATATATATGTTATATAAGGTGCTCTAGTAAAACAAATATTCTTTGGTACTAGGTCTCGATGTGCCAGTGTGATTGCAGCATGCAAGATCTTATATGCCATTGTGATTGCAGCATGCAAGATCTTATATGCCATTGTGATTGCAACAAATCAAATCCTTTAGATAACCATTTTTTCCAGAGTAATGATAAATAACTAGCTGTCAGATGCTAGAAGCAGACTTGAGCATGGCTTGACTCTGGCCATCCCATATTTTATGCAACGTATAATGTTTCATGGTGTAGGTTGAGGTAGAATTTAGAAAGCTAAAAAGGAACAAATAGGAGTTGGTTGTTGATTGGGAGTTTATCGTGTCTCTGTAATTTTGTTCAAGGTTGCTTGAAATGCATACCCTTACTTGGCCTCTTATCAAACAAAAGTGTGAAGGTTTGAAAGATAGAGTGGGGGGATGTAGGAAAGAAGATAAATCTGATGCAGCAAGAACATGAACAACTTAATAGACTATCTTGAAAAGTTTTTCCTTCAAAGGATGCAGGTAATTTATTGACGTAAATTAACAAATTATTGCACTATGTTTTCTCTTAAACTTTTGAAGTCAACGGCAATTTAAGCTTTATAGTTGAATAATCTGGATGTTTCTCATGGCAATGAATCAGATGCAATGAGAGTTGACGGTACACTTTATAGGCTTTTGGAGATAACTGATGAAAACTCTTCCGTCCTGCAGGGTAGGTGATGGACCCATTGCAGGATCTTCAGCATATGCTGATGACGAAATTGGTGCATGTGGGGCAACTGGAGATGGTGACATTATGATGCGCTTCCTTCCATGGTGACGTACATAACTTCAAGTTTCTCTCAGTTGGGATCATTCATGGCACTAGTTTTTAATCTTTCACAATCTGAATTCCAGAAGTTCTTTGAAAATCTGGAAAGCACGGGAATATATACTGCTAAATATTCTCCCTGGTGCATTTTGTATACTAACTTTTGGTTTGAATCAGTCCCTATTTTGTCCACAGCTGCTGCACCATTAATATAAGAAAAAATCTATTCAGCAGCCTTACACCATTAATATAAAAAATATAAGAAAAAATCTTTTATTTCTTATCTTTTTATTTTATTTTTTTCCTCAGCAAGTGTGTGGTGTAGTGCTGCAGAGTAGAAAAACTATAATGTCTTATTTTCTGGTCTGTTTTTTAGTATTAAGAAATCCTCTCATTTGATTACAGTTATCAAGTAGTGGAGAGTATGAGATTAGGAATGGAACCCAAGCTTGCTGCAAAGGATGCAATATCAAGAATAGCAAGAAAATTTCCTGATTTTGTGGGAGCTGTTTTTGCGATTAATAAGAATGGGAAGCATGCTGGTGCTTGCCATGGATGGACATTTCAATACTCGGTGAGAAGCCAAGAAATGGATGATGTGGAAGTGTTCACTGTGCTACCCTAAATTAGCAACTCTCTTACCTTGGCAAAGAAGCTTTGATACTGAAATGTGTATTATTAATGAGATGGGCTTTCCATAATTCCATTTTATTCCTACAATTGAAGTGACATGTAATTATTGTACTTCCATGGTGTTGATATGGCTAGTCTTCAGCAAAACTTTATTTATTTTTTGATGATTTTTTCACGCTTATCGTTGAATGAGTAATTTACCTTTTATATCAGAATTTTTGAACTTTAGACAATCTCATGCATGGCTCATGAGATGGTAGGCAGAGGGCCAACAGGTAAATGCATTGCAAATACATGTCTCGTAATTATTTGAGTATTAGAAGGTCGAGAATTCCCGATAGGCAGTAATAAGATCATTCAGGACAAGTGGAGTTATGACTCCATCGATGTCATGCTAGAAATGAGTTATTATCTCTTGAGCCTGTATTACATATCTACATGCCATGGCTAAGCCTAACTTCCTATATTTAAGATTAGGTCTCGTTTGATTAGACAAACTATCTAATCCTATATAATCATTATAATTTTTTTAAACTCTCACACTATATACAATAATATAATTTTTTTAAATTTTAAAATGAAAATAATATTAAAAAATTATATTCTAACAATACTTTATAACTTTTATCTCATATCATATGTATAACCAAACGAGGCCTAAACCTTTTTGTAATCGTTTGATTACTTCCATGAATCCTTGGTGTCCCATAAACACTCCGTAGTCGGATAGAAATTCCCCGAGTTCGTATTTAGTAATCAGAATCCTAAAAGAAAGCCATTGGGATAAATCCAAATTAATTAGAGAAAATCTTATAACCGGTCTGTTCAATTTTACCCAATTAACAGCCCACCAATAATTAAGTGACACGTAGCCTTCCCGCCACAACTATCGTAGAGATTATGTGCATCTCAACCCCCACTCGTCTCTCCCTTTACAGATGAACTCGTTTCTCCCTTTACAGATGAAAAGCTCGCTGCCCCTCCCTTGAAGACATTTTCGTCTCAGCATCTCTCCGATTCGAAGTCCTTCTTCTCCCTGAAGACGTTTTCTCTCTGAGTCAATGCCATTTTCTCAGCCCGTACACACCCAAAGAAAATAGAAGAAAGGAAATAAAATAGGCCAAAATTGGTGCGGACCCTGGATGGATGAGCATGTGTGATTTCGCAATCTTTAGTTTTACTTCTCAATATATAATAGCATGCAGCAATCGGTTTCCAAGGCCGCAGAAGTTGGTGGGTTCAATATCATTTCTTTTTACAGAGATTTCATCCTTTCTAGTGCTCTATAGATTTTTATTTCACCTGTTCTCGATTTGTGGGCTATCCTTTCTTTATTTGAGATCTATGAGGCGTGAACAAGGGACAAGGGAAAATTCAGAGAACCAAAAAGACGAAAAAGTAGGATCTCACATTTTCTCACTATCCACACAACAATATATTTTCTTAACATCCAAACAGAAATAAATTTTCTTAGTATCCAAACATAAAATGATATTTTCTCAACATCCAAACGACGCATTTAAAGGCAACAAAATATCCAAAAACGTAGAAAAACATCAAGGCTAAGAGTGCAAGAGGAACTAGTGGCAGAAGAAATCTATGTGGGCGACGGTGGTGTGAAATCTGTGTGGGTGAGATGGTGGGAAACACCAAGGTAAGCAATGGATGGTTGGCGTCAGACTGAGATGGTGGTAGTGGAACTGATTTTGCTCTTGGGCGGCGGTGCAAAGAGACAGAAGCAGATGAAAGGGAGTGGCAGTGAGCTTTTCTGGTCGTGCGTGAAACCAAGCTTTTTTTTTCTGCAAATGATATTATTCTGTGTGACTGAGACTACGGTGATTATTGTGAAATTTCTGACGTGTCAGCAGATAAAAGGAAGGCTGCTATACTTCTAATATCAGCCAGACCGCTTAGAAGCGGAGCTGAATTAATTATAAGTGAATTTAACAACACAAGCACGCGTTTAGAACCCTCCCCTCCCCCAAATGACCTAAAATGAGAATCCATGTAGAATAAGTGCAATTCTTCCATTTCAGCTGGAATTAGAATTAGGATTCATTGAGGATCTCACTGCCCTACACATATTTTCATGATTTCCATCGTCATCTTCATCTTCTTTCTTCTCACTAATAATACTTGTAATAACGATTGTTGAGACTCTTGTTTCATCTTCTTTCTTCTCACTAATAATACTTGTAATAACGATTGTTGAGACTCTTGTCACGCGCTAAAAAAAGTAAAACATGCCAGACAAAAGCATTTACCTTTATTAGTAGCACTTCCATTGTCTTTGTGGTGAAATCATCTCTAGAGCAATATCTTGAGGAGCAAAACAGTTTAGTATTTAGCTTGGATATGGATAGGTATTTGTCGGATGTGATTGAACTAAGAATACCCGAGTTTGAGATTTTGCCTTCGTGGAAGAGGAACTCATTTAGATATCCCATTATTGCGGAGATCACACGTGATATATTAGTCATCCCTATTTCCACCATCGCATCCGAGTCCACATTTAGCACTAGTGGATGTGTATTGGACCCATATCAAAGCTCATTAGCGCCGGAGATTGTCCAAGCATTAATCTGCACGCAAAATTGGTTGGATTGTAAACTAATTAATTCTTGGGAGGTGGAGAAGCATGTAGGAGGTGTTGACATCGAAGGTAAATACTTTTATTTATTAATTTTAATTTTTTATTACTAATTTATCCATTTAACTTAACATCTATATTTTTCTTCTTCTTAAAGTAACCCTCTTCTTTCAACTTCAGGAACTTAAGCATATCTCACTTAAAGATATTGAAGAACCCAACCCCTCAAAGGTTTCATTTGGGAGTTTGATAAGGTGCCCTTTTTTTTATTATTAACGAGTGGGAGAAATATACTTGTAAGCTACTGTCACGAGTGATTTGACAAAAAAATCACTTTCGTTTAATGCTCAACATTAAACCCCCATAGTAATACTCTTTTGGCTTTTGTTTGATTGTGCAGGATGCAAAGAAAAAGAGTATAAAGGATATATTGATAGCATCCGGTACTGATCACCTCTATTGGATGTACTATATGACTATATCCATGCATAGAACATGTTTCTTTTCTCTTGGTTTCTCTTGGTATATATGAAGGTGTGATATCGGGAGCATTGTTGTATACCCGTGAAGACTCTGACTCCGTGAGCAAGAAAACATGGCTCCAGGAAATGATAATATATAATATATTTCTTGGCTTTACTCAGGTACGTACGTACATATAATATATTATCAAAAAAATTTCACAACTTCTTACTATTTACTCACATTCAACATTCCATACTTTTGTTTAATTTTTTTAATTTTTTTCTTTTATCAAATATATTTTATATGAATAGTGAATAGAAAATTTGAAATAGTTTAAAAAGAATAAAATAAAAAAAATTTAAAAATTTTAAAAAATGTGAAGTGTGGAGTGTGATGGAGGTTGTGCAGCAAAACCCATATATTATCTCATCTTCTGAATAATTTGCTTGATTTAATTTCATTTTTGTGAAGGTGCCAAATATTAATCCCTTAAGTTTTCTTAAAATGATTGTATTTCATGAAATCTTTGATTTTTGATCATCTGCAGGTACCTGGAACTTGGCGCTGGATGCTTGGGGTAGCTGGGATTCCCACCTTTGGTTCAGTTTTTCCTCATGTTATCACTTCTTGAATCTCCCAATGGCTTTACAGAATGGTATGAATTTAATGTCCTCAAATCATGTTTAAGAAAACTTCTGCTGTAGTTATGTAGGTCGGTTTATTATGAGTCAGATAGTTTGAGATGCTTAGAACTTGGCTGTTAAAAGTAGGCTTACTTCACAACCTTAATTATGATGTAAATAACAGTGTAATATGTAGTATGTATGTATTGTATTGATGTATTATTATTTATTTTATATAAAATAATAATAAACATAAAGGCCTATAAAAACAACAATACCGCTACATGCAGTAGAGTTGGCGTAGGAAGTTGCGCACGCTTGCCACTGGAACGCAATGGAACGCACCGTATCGTTTTACACGTAAATGCCACCAGCTTTTCGTGGGCAACTTCCTGCACCAACTCCCCTGCATTTATCATTTTCCTAAAAACAAACTTTTTGAATTGTTAAAAATATTATCTTGAAAAAACCTTTTTAAAAAGTGTTTAAATATATATATTTTAAAATGGATATTAAACATATATACGATTTTTTTTTAAAAAAAGTAGTATAAAAATATTTTTAAAATCTTTAAAATGTCTTTTTTTTTTTTAAATAATATTAACAGCCAAAGGTGCGTCGGTGACTGTAGAAGAACTCGTACTGGAACAGCGAGGAGAAGAGGTAGAATAACTATGTCGGCCCAGAACCCTACGAAATGGCGGTTCACATGGGAAGCTCAATCTCACGTCCCCATCCTTCGGTTATTCATCTTCGATTCGTATACTAATCCTTCAACTCAGTGCCATAATCTCAAGGTCCATCTAAATCTCTCTAAATCTCTGGTACTCGTTAGCTTCTTCGAAGACCTTGAAGTCTCTCTTAGGGTTCCGACTCCTAGGGTTTTGATCGACTCCGAATCTCCGGTGAGTTTCCGAGCCTTAGATGATCACATTGAGGTCAAGCTTGTCCTGCTTCTTCCGGTGGATCATCCAATCGTTACGAGCTTCGACTCCGTGTTCAATTTGTCCCAAGGCAACGAAATCTCGTTCTATGATGCATCGAAGCAGCTAGAAATGGACTCTGGTGAGCTTTCTATTCTGCATCCACTTAATACATCCAATATTTGTGAAATTAGGATGCGTTTGGTTGCTGGAAACTTTAGTGATTTGGGAAAGAAAAATCATGGTATATGAATCGCCATTTGGAAATTGCTGTATATTTATTCAGCGTGGCTTTTTCATTTTTGGGTTTCGAGGAATGTAAAAAGAATGGACCTTTTGCTTTGCCCATATTTGTAGTTCTTGTTCTTAACTTGACCGTCTTATACTTCATCGTCCTACTGAAATGCCTATTCTTGGTGTTATGGTTTTGTGGTTCAGATCTGAAGATTCTGTGTTCTGGTGGAGGAGTTCATTTTTACTGTAGAAGTTGCTCGTTTAAGCTGACAAAAAATCATTTCAGGTGACTTTTGTTTACTACGTTTAATTGCATATTTTTATCACTATTTTCACTTGTCACTACTATTTATTTATGAGAGAGACACCATACCACCCTATCTACACCATCCCAGTAATCTGTTCGTACCACTCCACTACACACTACCAACATAATTATTTCTATTTGGCACCAATTTGTGTTTTGAACCTGCATTGCGCTGCATGTTCCATGCCTCTGAACTTCCTTAAAGAGAACGAACAGATAAGCATCCGATAGTTCCTTTGTTTTTCTCTATTTTGGTGAGAAGCTGCAGATATTTAGTATAAAAGGGAGATTGAAGAATAATATGTTCAGTCTTGGCCGGTGGCGGTCCATAAATTTTTTCTAGTTACATAAAATCTCAAGTTGATAAGAAAATAAATTCATTGCCATTGGCCCTGCCAGTTTATTGGCTTTCATTTTTTTTTATAAGTAAGTGGTAAATTTTATTGATACGAATGAAATAGGCAAAGCCTGTGTACACCGGGAGTATACAAGAAAACGCCTAAGTTTATTGGCTTTCATTACACCTTACTTATTGTTTGTCCTAGAAATAAAAAGTTCTTATATGTGCTAACTGGAGTTAATAACCTGCATTCAAACAATTCAAATCCTCCTGACTTTTATTTTTTATTTAAAAAATATGTTAATCCTTATGTGTAGAAATTTTGTTGAAATGCCGTCAGTCGATTGGAGAGAGGTGGCTGATAACTGGTTTGGGACTTGCTGTTGTTCCTTTGGAGGAGTAAGTGAGAAGTTGGTGACTAGGTATGCAAATGCCTACACATGTGTTGAGGGTACTTGCCAATTGAATTCAACAACCATTACCATTTCCAAGAATGATCTTGTGGAATGGAAATTCCCTGATTGGGTTGGATGCCAGCGTAATTCTTCTGGACCAGATTTCAAACACGGCGATGGATTCAGTGAAGCTATTCTAGATTCTGGAAGTAAGTGTGCAGGAATCAAAACCTGTGATGATTCCAGTGAGGAAATGTGTGCTTCTAAAGGAAAACCAAGGTTCATGCATTATGAGAATGAAAATGTTGCTTCAAAATTCAAATGTGGAGTTAATGAGGAAGAAACTAATGATAATGCTTCCTTTTTGTTGTTGCCAGAACCAAATCTCTCTAAAGATGTGGCATCAGCACCTGGTTGTTGTGGTCATATTAAAAGCCAAGCTCTGAATCATATAGACGAAGGTTGCACACATCATGTGTTTGAGACTAAGGAGATCAGTGAAAATCAGAAATGTTTGCTCAATGGCTTTCTTGGGAATATATTCATGGTTAGATCCTTCAATCAGTCGGCTGATATTGAGTGGATTGAATATGTTTGCCCTCATTGTTCATCTCTTCTTGGAGCTTACCCTTGTGGAAATGGCTTTGGGCCTATAGATCTTGGAGTTCGGTTATTTAAATGTAACATTTCCACTTGTTTGCCAGTCGGAGGATCGGGAGATTCATTCAGGTATCCACGTATTGATTTACAATTCAAGTTCTAATAAGTTTTTTAATAAGTAATGTGTTAGTATGTTTTAGTATGATTAAGTTATTAGACAGCTATGTATATCTATATGATTCAGTGGTGGTTCATTTTTTTTATATAGCTAAAATGGTGTCGTTTAATTATAAAGATCATCTAATTAGTTAGCTATTCATCTTTACTCCTTGATCAGAAAAGGTTCTGCAAAACTTTGTACTTCAATTGGGTAGTATTCTTTGAGGTGTCAAGTGNCACACACACACACACACACAGCAATTTTGGGCTATTATTTTCAATTATGCTTGAACTAATCAGTAGCTATACCATGAATGGGAGTACTTTTATGTTTTAGGAAAAAATTACCAGAGAAGGAAGAATTAGATTTATAATCCTCTTGACTATTGCTACAGTAACAACATTTCAGCACATAAATTTTGTTGTTCTTTTGACAGGAAGTATACCTTGGAAAGAATGTTTACAAATCAACTACTGGAAAGTGCAAAGGATGAATCATCATATCGGACTGTGGTCAGGGATGTGAAAACAAAATCCCCCTTGCTGCAAATCGTTCTTCTGAATCCAAATTCTTGGTGCTTTACTGGTTACTGTTTGGGCACAGATGAGAACACCGGATCAGTTTCGAATATAAATCTGCAGCCTGTTATCAAAGTGCTATTTTCTGACTGCAACAACAGTTCGGAATCCAAATCGAGGTTGGATAATTCATTTTACTTTTTTGATATCTGCTTTCTTCACTCCTTAACCATTACTGAATAACACGGGAAGGGCAGGGGGTTCAATCGAAAGCCTATATCTTCCATTCTTGAGTTAATAATAGTGTTATAATCAACAGAAAGTGTTGCTACATTTTATTCTCACTCTGACATTGTTGGCACAGACAAAGCATCAAGCACTTTTTAAGTGGAGATGTCTGTTTGTCCTCATGAAGCACTCGAGTTTAATCTGCATTATTTAGATATTCAACAAAACGTGCATTCCTCTTTATCCTGTCAAGTAGTCATTATGTGCCCTGTTTTGCTTCAGCTGGGTGTATTATGGTTTATCTAAATTCCATTCCCTGCCCCTCCCCCTTAACTAAGTCTTCTCTACTTATTTATGTAACCAAGTTTATGCAGGATGATAGAAGACTGGGAAACAAAGAATTTAGCTGATGAAGTTTTCATGTTGACACGTCAAATAAAAGAAATGATTAAATCCCTGGTTTCGAGAAAGGATATACTTCCACCCTCATTTTCTTGCCTTCAAGGTTTATCTTTGTCATCTATGCAGAGGTAACAGTACCCATTTCTGTTGTAACTGTATATGAAGACCGAGAAAAAGTGATGTCTACCCCTTTTATCATGATTTTGTTGAAAGATCAGACATTCATGTTATCAATGAAAGAGTAGCAAAAGCATTTTTCCGGATCTATTTGGTGGAACGCTCTCTTAGGAATAAAAAAGAAAACAAAAGTGAAAAAGAACTGCAATGAAAATCCATAAAATTATCACACTGCTTTCTCATCACGAGGATTTCTTCTCTGGTCTCTTCTTTGTTCTTTTTGGTATAGCCTTCTAAAGCTATTTTCAATTTTTCCTTGAAATTTGTTGTAAATATAATGATTTTCTCTTCTCTCGGCTCAACCAAATTGCCGTCAATGAATTGAGCAAGCTCGATGGAGGATACACATATGTCACATCAACTAATAAACATATGTGGTGTGTTTATCAACCAGGATTGCAGGTACATAATTCGTTAGAGTTCAGTCCTGCAAAAACGTACGTGTGAATGGAGTTATTTCACAACTTGTAAGATCTTTTTGCAGAATATAGTTAAGTTAAAAATTACTAAAAAAAACGGAGTGAAAGAAAGCACTAGTAATTTAGTGCAGTCAGGCTAGGTTCTTTTGCCATTGCCTCCCCCATCTGCTTTCTTGACTGGATTTTGCGAGTTTGTGACACCTTTCTATATTAATCTTTCTTCAATAAAAAGAAAGGAGCGTGGTTGCTGGTTCTGGCCAGAACATCTCACGGAATTCCGTTGGGACTTTATATTTGCAAGTCAAATATCATTAGATTTTGTTCTTCAACAAAGGTGCCATCTTTTGTCTCTCTCTCTCTCTCTCTCTCTCTCTCTCAACAGGCAGAGCAGAAAGAAGAGAGGCAGAAGGGGTGAGTTGGGACTCTTAAAGAGACTTTTTATAAGGAATTTGAATCCAAATTTCCGCAGGTGAACAAAACTTTCTTCGGTTTTTTTTTTGTCTTCCCTTGTTTGATTTAAGAAAGAACTAGCATAATAAATACTCCAATCCAGAACACATTGGCTTTCACGTGGTTTCTAAGAAAGAACCCAAAAGTTTTGTTTCAAAATGCTGTCCACATTTGAAAGTTTTTGCAACCAACTTAAGATTGGGTTGTGCGGGCGCACATTTGCTGTAGGAGAATTTATACAAATTCACAGTTGAGGAAAGTTTGAAACCAGTTTGCACCTTTCGCTTGGATTATCCTTAAAGCCAGAATTGTCTTCAACAGTTCAACACAGGATAGCAGCTTCCACCTCCCGTCATTAATGGTTCGACACAAGAAATCTTCTATGTCTATGCCTCTGGGAGTTCTTCCTCATGGTTACGAATGACGGAACCTCCACTGCTGAAGGGTCCAGGGCACCAACAGCAACTGAAGGGAAGAAGGGCTCGGGGAAGGGGAATGCGATCTGATGAGAAGGATAGATGGATTGATTGAATTAGGGCATCTGTGGTAATGGGTTGTGGGCCTTGGGTCCAGGTGTGGTTGGTCTTAAATACTTTATTAAGTAGTTGCCTAAGGGTTGAGTTAAGAGTCCAATAAAGAGTAGTGGTGAGTTGGGCTCTACCCACTAGCAGCTTATGGACGGTCTCTGCCCACTAATAGTATCTAGTTGAGTTGGGTCCATTAGGCCCGTCGCCGTGTCTTTTATTTTTCTTTGTATGGAGCACTAGAGCTCTTTCTTTTACTCGGAGGTGGTTACACAAGAAGCATAAAGCTTTCCAGTGTAGAGGGAATCCCTCCTTATGCGAACTCATATACAAACTATCAGTTTCTTCTCACTCTCTATTTCTTCTCAATTTTCTTCTTTTGGATGCCCTCACCTTCGAAGTGAGTCAAATTTCTCTTTCTTTTGTTAGGCTTGTAACAGATTGGCATCAGAACAAGCTTTCCTTGGCAACTAATTTCCACCATGGCTGAAGGCACGAGGATGAACCAGCTTCGAGATGGACTGAACAGATTGAAGAAGGCTATAGAATCTCAACTAAAGACTCTAGAGACTGAAGTTTTGGTCCTCAAGAGGCAGTTTGATGGCGTGGTTCAGCAGCTGGCTGTGCTGATGTTAGAATTGCAAAAAAAGAACTGAAGTCACCCCGAATGGTTAATCTTCCCCAAGAGGACATCGCATAGCAGAAGGGTATGGAGAGATCCATAGTGAGGCTTGACTTTCCCTCATTTCAAAGAGATGATCCCTTGGGTTGGTTATATAAGGCCAACTAATTATTTTGGTTTATAACATCTTGCCTCACCAAAATCTAAGGCTGGCCTCCTTCCATATGGTTTGGTTCTAGGATTTGGAGGAATCTAGATTCCTAGAACCATCATAGACTGTGAAGGTTTTGTTAAGATTTTCTTAATTAGATTTTGGCCAAGTTCCTATGATGATCTCATGGAGGCCCTTATGAGGTTAAGGCAAATGGGGACTGTTGAGGAGTATAAAGTGAAGTTTGAAACATTGTCCAACAGATTACATAAATTGTCTGATTCCCACAAATTAAGTTGTTTTTTGATTGGGTTAAAAGATGATATCGAACTTCTTGTCCGTGTGTTTAACCCACCAGACCTATTAACAGCCTTTAGCTTGGCTAAAATTCAAGAGGAAAACGTAAGGGTTAGTAGAAAACAATTTAAACCTTTTCCCTTTGGTCACGTTGAGTCTAGACATGGGAAAGGGAGTGGTAGTTTGGGAGGACAAAACTTGAACAAGTCTGTAGTACTAGTGCAAAAAATTAATCCTACTCAAATGAAAGAACGAAGAGACAAGAGGCTATGTTATTACTACGATCCCAAATGGAATCTAGGGCACAAGTGTAAAAATCCTAAAGTGATTTTAATTGAAGAGATAGATGATGAAGAAGGGAATGAGGTTAGGGGGGACAACCAAGTAACACCAATTAGAAAGGGGATTGTAGAGTTCCTCGAGGTGGATTCAGGTCCAAAATTATCCCTCCACACCTTAACAGGGCTCTCTAATCCTAAAACCATGCGAGTGATGGGAAGGTGGCTGGGCAATGGGTGGTCATAACTGACTCAGGCAGCACCCATAATTTTTTGGATGCTGCAGTAGCTAGAAAGTCTTGGGTCCCTATCTTGGAGAATGACAAAGTGAAGGTTAGAGTAGCCAATGGAGAACAATTATGCAGTGAAGGCAGGAGTAAGGAGTTAAGGTGAATATCCAAGGCAATTCTTTCACCTTAAGTCTTTTCATACTGGAGTCAATGGGGGTGTGGAATGGTTTTAGGAGTGCAGTGGTTGCAAACATTGGGCACCATTTCTTGGAATTTTAAAGATCTTACCTTATAGTTCTTAGTGCAGGAATGACGATGTATTAAATTGCAGAGTATGGTGACCAATGGCTGCAGGAGAGTCCCTACAACCACATTGAAAAGTTAGAAAAAAAAAAGGAGTGATGTTGCAGTTAATTAATGAAGATGGACTAAGTAGTAAACAATTTTGTCTTGAGTCTATTAGAGGAGTGGTGGACCAGTACAAAGATGTTTTTCAATAACCTAAGGGGCTTCCCCCCTTTAGAGCCCAAGATCACTCCATTAACCTGTTGCCTGGGTCCAAACCAATGTCGGTAAGGCCCTACATGTATCATTTTTCTCAAAAGGATGAAATTGAAAAGATTATTAAAGAGTTGCTGCGTTCCAGGGTGATCCAGCCCAGTCAAAGCCCATACTCCTCTCCTATATTGTTGGTGAGGAAGATCGACGGAACATGGAGAATGTGCGTGGACTATCGGGCCCTAAATCAAGTGACGGTGAATGACAAATTCTCAATTCCAATGATAAAGAGCTACTAGAAGAACTGAGTGGGTCAAAGCTTTTCTCAAAACCGAACCTTAGAACAAAACGGCCTTCCGCACTCATGAAGGCCCCTATGAGTTTTTAGTCATGCATTTTGGGCTGACTAATGCACAATCCACGTTTCAGAGCTTAATGAATGAGGTTTTCCACCCTTTCTTAAGGAAGTTTATTTTAGTTTTTTTTTTTGATATTCTATAGCAGGGATGAAGAGGAGCACCTACAGCATTTGAAACTGACCTTGGAGATGCTGAGAAGGCACCAACTATTTGCCAATGAGTCTAAGTGCAGGTTTGGGTGCCATGACTCGTGAGATGGGCTACTTGGGCCACCTGATTTCGGGAGAGTCAGAGCTGATCCAAAAAAGCTATGGGCCATGGTTGAGTGGCCCAAGCCTAAAACACTTAAATCCTTGGGGGGCTTCCAAGGCCTTACAGGATATTACAGGAGGCTCATAAAAAATTGTGGATTTGTGGCTACTAGTCTTACGTCACAGTTGAGAAAGAACAATTTTCATTGGGATGAAGTGGGAGATGAATCTTTTAAGAAACTCAAAGAGGCCTTGACAAGCCCACTAGTAGTAGCTCTCTCATATTTTTTTTACAGCCTTTGTGATTGAATGCAATGCTTCAGGAAATGGAATTGGGGCCATGTTGATGCAGTAAGGAATGCCCATTTCCTTTTATAGTTAGGCCCTTAAGGGCAAGGCCATCTTGCTGTCCACGTACGAGAATGAGTTGTATGCCTTAGTGGTAGCCATTAAAAAATGGAGACCTTACCTCTTAGGTAGGTCCCTTGTGGTGAAGACAGACCACCAGTTTTAAATACCTCATAGATCAAAAGATTGGGACCCGTATGCAACAGAAATGACTCAGCAAGATGTTGGGATATGACTTTGTTGTGGAGTACAAAAGAGGATCTGAAAATAAAGTGGCGGATGCCTTGTCGAGGGGGATAGAAGAGGAAGAGGCAGAACTAGTACTCTTATCAGTTCCATCATTAGAGTAGTTGGATGAGATCAAACATGGGTAGAGGAAGACACTAAGTTGCAGGAGCTGGTATCTAAGTGTCAAGAAGGCAAACTGTCAATACATTAGTATTTACTAGAGAGTTTGTTGTTTTATAAGGACAGGATGTACATTGCAAACAACCCTAGGCTCAAAAGCAAGCTCTTATAGTTTGTGCATAGGAGTACTTGGGGTGGACACTCTAGAATGGATAAAACCATTCAGAGAGTTAGGAAGGAGTTTTACTAGCCAGGGATGAAGTCTGAATGTAGAGCATTTATAAAGAGGTGTGAGGTTTGTCAACGGCAAAAAACAGATCATTTATTTCCTCAAGGATTACTTCAGCCCCTTCCAATTCCCACTCAACCATGGACTCACATCACTATGGATTTTATAGAGGGGTTACCGAGTTCCAACGGTTTTAGCACACTCTAGGTAGTTGTTGATCATTTGACCCAAGTACAATCACTTTGTGCCACTGGGACATCCTTATACAGCCAAGGCAGTGGCTCAACTATTTGTGAAACACGTGTTTAAGTTACATGGCATGTCACAGTTCATTGTTTTAGATCGTGACAGTATCTTCACCGATGTATTTTGGGGAGAATTGTTCAAAGCCCAAGGAGTTCAACTAGAGTTTAGTTCGGTTTGCCATCCACCGACTGATGGTCAGTCTAAAGCTATGAATAAGTGCCTAGAGACCTATTTGAGATGTTTTGTGGGGGATCGACCAAATGATTGGGTGAAGTGGGTAGCCCTGGGCGAGTGGTGGTATAACACCACCCAGCATACTTCCTCGAAACTAACCCCTTTCGAGGCTTTGTATGAGTATCCACCCCCTAAACTAACTTCCTATATACCAAGTAGAATTAGATATGAAGAAGTTGAAACAGAACTACGAACCCAAGACTCAATGATACAACTACTTTGACACAATTTACATCTGGCTCAAGAAAGAATGGTAAAGTATGCTAATATGAGAAGGAAAGAACAAAGCTTTACCACCCCGGTTCTTTGGACCTTTCCAGATTAATAGCAAGGTAGGGGAGGTGGCATATCGATTAAAGCTTCCCACCACGACTCAAATTCACTCAATCTTTCATATCTCCCAACTCAAGAAGCATTTGGGAGATTGTGTGGTGGCTACGACGGTGCTTCCTTCTGTGAAAAACCATGACATGGGTCAACCGGAACCAAAAGAGGTGTTAGAACGCCGAGTGAGGCCTATCAACAATCAGTTGTGGTGGAACTGTTGATACGTTGGCAGGTACAAGGAAGAAATGAAACAACTTAGAAAAATTTTTATAAGTTGAAGAGAACCTTCCCACACCTTGTGGGCAAGGTGTTTTAAGGAAAGGGTACTGTTATACGGCGAAACCTCCACTACTGAAGGGGACCAAAGCACCAATAGCAACTGAAGGGAAAAAGGGCTCGGGGAAAGGGACGCAATCTGATGAGAAGGATGGATGGGTTGATCGAATTAGGGCATCTGTGGTAATGGGTTGTGGGCCTTGGGCCCAGGTGTGGTTGGTCTTAAATACTTTATTAAGTAGTTGCCTAAGGGTTGAGTTAAGAGTCCAATAAAGAGTAGAAGTCAGTTGGGCTCTGCCCACTAGCAGCTTATGTACGGGCTCTGCACACTAATAGTATCTAGTTGAGTTGGGTCCATTAGGCTTGTCGTCGTGTCCATTATTTTTCTTTGTATGAAGCACTGTAGCTCTTTTTTTTACTCAGAGGTGGTTACAACAAGAAGCATAAAGCTTTCTAGTGTAGAGGGAACCCCTAATGCGAAATCAGAATACAAACTATCAATTTCTTCTCTCTTTCTTCTCAATTTTCTTCTTCGGGAGGCTCTCACCGTCGAAGTGAGTCAAATTTCCCTTTTCTCGTGTTGGGCTTGTAACAAGCTCTCTTCACAAACAAAGTCAAGAACCATTCTCCATCCCTTTTGATGATTCATATATAATTTAAGTCATGATACCTACCTTAAATTTTTTTTTTTTAATTCTCAAGCATAGATACAATACCAAAATTGGAAAATCCCTATGCCTATACTTACAAAATACATCTCCCAATAAGAAAGATATTGAAAGGGGAGGAGACTGGGAGGTTAGAAGAGATCAAGAGATAACCTGCGCCATACAGATCTCAAAATTGAGAACATTACGCGTAGCAATGCCCTCCTTTAGAAAAATAAAAGTAATAAACAAAAATTACACCAGTGACAACCTCTTTGCTTAACTGGGAAAAATTAGAAAACCACTTTCATCTTCCAATATAATAACATCAAGACCTGGATTGAGATATCTTCTGCTTTCCGTAATTCCCAAATCTTCTAGCGACCCCAGCATCAGATAATGTGTCCCAAACCTGAAAATTTTCAATGACCATTGATTATCAGTTACACAACTTTCACAAAAATATATTGGAGTGGATAAACCAACTTCATAACGAATTGTCAAGAATTTTTTTACACTCACTTCCAGTTTTCCCTTGGAACCTCCTATTGCCAGCAAAAAGGGGCTTTCCTCTGAGAAGAAAATGGAAAAGACAGCTCCCTGACATTACCCAGAACAAAGCATGAGAATCTATCTAGAGTAATAACGGTAAAGCATAGTCTACCAGCGGCTTATTTACCTCACGACATAAGATTTAAGAAAATTAGGATTATTGCTTACCGCTTTAGGATTCTGGGATGCAACACAAGAAGGTTGATTGTTTGACAGATCCCAAAGCTTCACCTACATGCAAGGAAAAGCACAAAACAGTAACAATCTGCAGGGTTTAGAAAGTGCTCGTGTGAAATAATAAATTATCTCACAACAATAGCAATTATAAAACTACCATTTTATCCTCAGATCCAGTTGCAAGAAGCTGTAGGAAAAGTTGCACAGAGGAAGTTAATAAAGAAACAGATGACTATGCGAGGCAGAAAAAGAAAAGATAGGTACTTACATTAGGTGCTGAAGGATTATAAGAGACTGTGCAAACAGCTTTGTCGTGCGCATGGAGAGTAAAACTTGGAATTGACTCAGAAGCAGCATCAGACTTGGCAGCCCTGATATCAAAACCTTTGACAGTACCATCTTCAAGACTCACCTGAGAGGATCTTTGAATGATTATTTAATTGATCTTGTTATACAACCTCTCTAACCAAAACTAAGATCTGCCTAAAATTCTCTAGATGTCCTCACACAAAGATGAATTTCCCTTCTTCAAAAAAAAAAAAAAAGAAAAAAAATGAAATCACCAATGGGAAGGTGGTTACAGATAGGCTGAAGCACTCACCACAAATGAGTGCTCGGTGTGTGGATCCCATGCCAAGCTTTCTACATCAGCTGTGACCGACCATTTATAACCAGAATGTGCCGGTATTCTCCCATCCTTCTGCAATGCGAAAATATGAAATACACATCAGATCATTTTATCATCAAAGCAACAAGAACTGGAAAAAAAAAAGTCCAAGTCAAAGCTTGAGTCACCACAAGTCCTCCATTAGAGGCTATGTAGATGCACACATGTTCAATGGAAATAGCTACGGCTATAGAGTTAAAGATAATATAAAAAATAATTTCAAGTAAAAGCTTTATTACCATGACCACTGAACGATCAAAAGATCCAGTAAGAATAACTTGCGCTGCATGATTATTCCATGCAACTGCTTGAACCTGCAAAGGATAAAAGGAAGAAGGTAAACATAGAAACTCAGTAGACTCATCTGTGTGGAGATCATCAAGAATTTCGTTTGGTAGTATAGATAGCGTCTGATGTGGTTCAAAAAAGTCGAGCATTCCAGTTTATGCTAACACTTTAACATTGCAACAATGCAGAATACCACTCAATTATGGGCAAGTAGCTTGCGTTTGTTCATACAAGCAGATTCATAATTATACTAATTTGTTTACGTTTAGCTTTTCCCTGACCATATTTTGAGTGCAAAAATTTGACAGACAGAGCTTTATATATATATATATAATTATTGGTACTGGGTGTCCGAGAACAAAGTCCCGACTAATCCCAAAGTTGCATAGGCCCTCAGCAAGAAGTTTTCCACAAGTGCACCTCGGGTAATTCAAGAGGAAGTTTCCCAGTCCTATGGCCCCTAAAATTGTTTGTACCCAAGAGGACTTGAATCTTAAGACATGGAAGGAGCATACCACCAAGACCAAGGTCTTTACCACTTGAGCAATCCCTAGGGGTTTAGACAGAGCTTTATATATATTATACACCAAATGGAATGTAAATCCTATAACCACTTGCAACCAAACACGCATATTAGAACCTGAATTCTGCCTGTATTGATGTGCCACACTTTGGATTAGAATGACAGTGGGTGACCATAATGCATGAGGGCTTCTAGCATCTCGATGATAGTACCTCTTCCAGTCATCCCCGAGCTCTTTAAGTCCCAAATTAGAATGGTTTTATAATTATTGTCAATTATGTTTGATTTGTATTACAGGCGCCAGTTTGTATCTTACTAATTGCTGATTGATTTCATTTTTTTGAATTAATTAGTCCTAGAAGGGTAGCATTAAAAAACTTTCCAACATTGCATTCAATCAAGATCTGTACGGAGTGAAGGTTGTCTAGTTTGAACTAGTTTACTAACCTGTGACCCTACTGATTTAGATCTTTAACCTAGCTACAATTAAGGAGGATTTGGTTTCAAGAACCCAAGATTATCACACTTAAATTTATCCAATAATTGTCTAGTTTTTTAAAAAAAAAACAAAAGGACGGTACCCCAATTTCATTAATATACAATCACTTATGGTGGAGAAATCCAACACCTTGGGCATACATTATTGTCTAACCTCATCACCTCAATCCACTACAAAGAGGAGCTTCTATGATAATACCTATACTACTGCTATGGTGGATAACAACAAATGTCATCCAATTACATAATGAGTAGAAAATATACACAATTAAGTTGTAATTCTCACCTTATCAGTATGATGCTCCATAGTAATATTACATTTTCCAGCAGCCACATCCCAAATCTTAACTCGTTTGTCACCACTTGCACTAGCTAGTATATTCCTGATTTTTAAGAAAAACAGAGAGTTTATCCAATATACACACATAGGCCCAATGACGCAACTAAAGACCAAACAGTAGCAGAGGGGTAACCTGTACTCCTTGTTCCAAGCAAGACCAAGCACTGGACCTTTGTGACTGTCTTTTTTGTACTTGATTGATGTCTAACAAAAAGCATGTAAGATAGTTGGTAAACAGAAGTTCAAAAATAAAGTATATATTTAGCAGGTATATATATTTTTTTTATTGGCAGTGGGTGTCCGAGAACAAAGTCCCAACTAATCCCGGGGGTGCAAGTATATTTAGCAGGTATATTAAAATATATTATGTTGAGATGGAAAGCATACCTAGAAAACAAACCTTCATTTTCTTCTATTGGAATGAAGGTTTTCTAGGTATGCTTTCTATAATGAGTTGATTTAGCTTTTCTTTACTCTAATACTTGTCTCCTTATTAGATAAAACCAAACCAGTCTCATAAAATCGAACTTTAACATCTATTGGTGCATAAAAATATTTATCCAAAATTAGAGAGGCTTGTGAGACATGTTGGCGTCAATAGGTAGACATGCCCCCCTTTTTAATATAAGTAGGTAGACATGCCCATTTTTACAACCAACATAACTTAAAAAAGGCTTCAAAGAAACACCTACAAGCCAAAAGTTTGACTGGAACCTACTTTGCTAATAGAAGAGATAGAAGGGAAAGACAGACGGCAGAAAGCAATCCCTTCCAGGCCAGAGGTCTTCTTTCTTCTGTCGTCCTGCTAGCTCAAATCTCGTACTCTATGTATACTATACCTGAAATCACTATCGAAAAAGGGCTCTCTTTTTAGGCTAGGGAGTGAATTCCACTTTAGACAAGTCTAGCAAAGCAGCTCATCTGGTAACACGGTCATCCGTCCAACCTCTATCAATCGGTCTTTCCTCTTTCAATCGCTTGAATCGGTCCAACCGGGAATCTTGAATCTCTAACAATCGCATCTGTCTGAATGATGGGAGAGATCGGCTCTATGGCCCCTTTTCCTTAAACTTCAGCCCTCTTGAAGCTCTCTTCTAGGGAATTTGCTTGGTCTAGTAACAAGTCTCGAAAAGCTGTCGCAATCAGGCTAGAAAGATGCTATTTGCTGCTATTCCATCTATTTGTGCATTAAGTTCGAAGAAGATCTCAATCTATAATGAAGAAATGATAGTAGCTCGTTGTTTTATAGGCTTTATCATATTCAGTCGGAAGAGTTTAGGTAATACTTTCAAAGTGACTCTCGACGGGAGAATCCAGGCTATTCAGGAAGAATCGCAGCAATTCCCCAATCCTAACGAAGTAGTTCCTCCGGAATCCAATGAACAACAACGATTACTTAGGATCAGTTTGCGAATTTGTGGCACCGTAGTAGAATCATTACCAATGGCACGCTGTGCGCCTAAGTGCGAAAAGACAGTGTTGATATCCCATTTTGTACAAAGATAGATACTTTCAAAATTTTGGACAAATACTTTCTGGATTCTCCCAAGGATTGAGATCTCTTGAATTGTTATGATAAAATTTTCAGTTTAAATTAGCTCTTGATAGAATATATGGGAGGAGATTATTTTTCCTTTTTTATGACATGGAACCTCACTAAGGTAAGACTGTTTGGACCGTACCACTAGGGAGTAAACCCCGGATACACCACCCTACCAGTCATAACAGTGTATCAGGTAATCTAGAAGAACACCAAGTACAGAATCAAAACTCAAGATGTCCAAGTCTACAGCTCATCTCAGGCCCTCTGTTTGACCACTAGGTTGCACATTCAGGGGTGGAATTTTTCAATCCTTTTAGTATTTGAAACATTTCCATCTCTACAACATGGACAAAATTAAGGGTAGAAGTTGGATGAAGTTTACAACCGCATAATACCATAAATGCAATAAGCCTACAAGTATTAAGCAACATCAGAGGAAATATCATTTACATGGGAACACTATACTAGCATCATCTTGGAAGGAATTCAGTGACAAACCTTCTTTCCTTTCCCCTTCTTCTCAGCAATGCCACCTAATACTATACATGGTTGTACTTCATCAATCTAAAAACAAGATAGAAAAAAACGTTAGGGTTTGGAAGAACATCACAAAACCTTTAGTCTAATTAGATCAAATATCAATAGTCCACATACAATGTCAAGGTCCCATATCTCAATAGAAGGTTCCATGGAGCCAACAGCTATAAAATTCCCTGGCAACACAAGAAAGCTTTTAAATATAAAATAAATGAATAAATAACAAAACAAACCAACTTTAAATGCAAAATACTAGCAATAACCACAATCCTTATGATGTAAAAAATTCGCTTCAACAAAATTGGTTATAACACAGGTTCAGTTTTCAGATCAACAGCTACTCTAGAAGGATAAAATTCTGGATTCAAATCTTCACTTTGAAGACAACCAAGTTCAGATAAAAAAATTAATAATTACAAAAGAGACGAACATTGAAATTCACTTTGATTTCAAGTAATTAAACCATGAACATACTTGTACTTATATTATTTCATGGGATTCAGATCTTAGTCTGACTGGATCTACCCAAGTCCAAATACCAATTATAATCATTCATGACTATCCGTCAGATTCAAATTCAAGCCATTTGATATGATGGAAGATCAAAATTAAATAAGATCTGAATCCTGACGAACCCTTTAACATCCATCTCTTCATTTCAATGGAAAAGAAGAAAAATTATGTAAAAAGAAGAGCATTTGCTATTGGATAAACTCCAAAATTAAACCAAAATCAGTATGTCCCACCTTTTTCTCCACCTTTAAGTGGACAATCAAGCCATGCAGTACAAAGTGGATCCGCTGAAATGATGATATCATGATGAACATACAAGTTTGCATCCCCATCATCAGATTCTTCATATATCCAAACCTGTAAGCATATCAAGGGGATCACTTGCGAGTGCCTGAAGAAAGTTATTCTTTTTTTTTCTTTGCTTTGGAGGGGTGGGGTTCCCATGGGTGGCTGGCACGTGCACGCGGGCGGGTGTGTGTGTATGTGTGTGTGTGTGTGTGTGTGTGTGTGTGTGAGAGAGAGAGAGAGAGAGAGAGAGAGAGAATTTTTCCAGATACTACATGCCTCGAGATGACTGACATCATCCTGGTTACTACGTGCACATACAATGACAGCATCCATTGGATTAATAGTCATGTCCTCGACCTCTTCAGAGTCCTCATCCTGGAAAGACCAGAAAAAAAGTGACGTTCTAGAATCAAAAGGGTAAAAAGTAACAAAAGGAGAGACCTGAAGGAATCAAACATACATCCTTATCTTTTAGATATGGATCCATGTCATTACTTGGGTAGTAGAGGTCCCCTAGACCCGTGCTAAATAACTCAATGCCTGAGGTAAGCCATGAGAAAATGAAGTCCTTGTTATACATCCAACATAGCCTTTTGTTTTAGTTTTTGGGACCAATCACATATAATATGAAANAAAAAAAAAGGAAATCCGAGAACTAAAGCAGGAAGGATACCATCATCCTCCTCATCATAATGTTCCATGTCAAGTTCCCTCAAACTGTTGGTTACATCATCAAAACCGGTCCCTGAATTTGTGTTTTTGGAAGTTCTCCCAAGTGCATCCGCCACCTCCAATGCATGGGCAGCTTCATCAGCCTCCTTGGCAGCATCAACATTCATATCTTCATCATCTTCCTCGCTGTCACCATCTCCACTACATTACCAAAGAGCCTCATCAGTGTACAAAGCCCAGAATTTGACTAACACATTTTTTTTAGGTAGAATTTAACTAACACAGAACAAGATCGAGATCAACCTTTTCTTTTGTCTCTAGGAAATAAAAATATTTCTCCAAATATATCCAAATTTCAAGAACAGTTTGATAATCTATATTAATTTTTCTTTCTGGATTAAATTCTGCCAAAATGCATCAGCATCATCATTTAAAAAAACAAAATCGATGACAACATACAATAAATTTTCTGAAAATTTGAAATTGAAGGTCTCTAAAATATGGAAAAAAAAAAAAGTCAGAAAAGCATGCCATGTCCTAACCATATCATTTCTCCAATCCAATGTTTGTAAAAGCGTGCTTAAGCACAAAGTGCCAAAGCCACAAAGCAGCACTTTTTGATGGTTTTGTGTGAGCTTAAAGTGCAGATAAGCAGACTTTTGTAATTGTTTTTACAAAAATACAAATATCATTCTAAGTATTTAGTTGATACAGAAGATCTGATAAATTGAGCTCATAGGCTAAATATATTACCATCTTGTTTTTTAAAACTTTTTTTTTAATTTATTTTATGAATATCTTTTTATTACGCATAATTGTTTTCCGATAAAAAAAAATTAATTGATCATAAGAATAAGCAAGAGCCCAAGTATGCAGGACATGTACAAAAGCATCGCCTATGCGTGTTAGTTTAGTGGTACAAGAAATTCATGAAAGTTTATGCCATAAATCAATTACAATCAACCAATAGATCAAAGTATTGACAATTAAATTTCTAAGTCATCCATTGACTGGTCTCGATCTTTGAAGCTTCTTTCATTCCTCTCCCTCCAAATATAACCCCATAGGCCATCTGGACCATCTTCCATATTGCTGCAATTTGAGAATTGCCCTGAAGGCCTATCCAAGAAACTAGGAGATCGATCACCTTTCTCATCATCAACCAAGATAATCCCACTCGAGCAAAGAATTCATTCGACAAGGTCATAACAATCTCACAATGAAGTAGTAGATTATCAATGAACTCCCCACTCTTTTTGCACATACAACACCAATCCATGAAAATGTTTCAGTGTTTCCTTAAGTTGTCTTGTGTGAAGACTTCTCCAAGAAAGCCATCCATACAAAGAAGATTGCCTTTAGAAGTGCCCTTGTCTTCCAATTACTCTTCCATGGGAATGGACTTGCATTATGCATATTCATAGCTTGGTAGAACGAGTGGACAGCACACTTCCCTTTCTTAGAGGGGCGGCACCAAGAAATCTAATCTTCAACTCTCCCCCTTATATGTAGAGTACACTAGTTCATAGAACTTGGAAAAAGCATCAACTTCCCAATTTTGGGCATATCTAAAGAAAGTAACATTCCCCAATCGAGGCTTCTTTCATTCTTGCTATACAATATAATTCTGGATAAGCTTCCTTAAGTGCCCTATCAATCTAATTTTAGATCCATCACCCACCTCAAAGCAATTATTCCCAAATTATGTATCTTATCCTCTTTTTATGTGCTTTCAAAGCCCCACCCCATGTAGCCCACTCATCTCATTTGAACATCATCCTCCACATGCTTCGATCCTATTACTTATTCTTCACAAGGTTCTAGGTGGTATCTCCATAGCCATTTTACCCAAAGAAGCCTTGTTAAAAGTCTACAAATTCCGGATACCAAATCCTCTGTCTGATATTGAGAAGCATATAGTGGCCCGTTTTGCCAAGTGAAATTTATACTAGTCATTCATCCCCCCATAGGAATCCTGTTGAAGTTTCTCCATGCAATGAGGCACCCTGATGGGGAGCAGAAATAGTGAGAAGTGGGTCGGCAAGTTGGATAGGGTACTTTTAATTAAAGTGAACCAAACACCTTTGAGTAAATACATCCTCTTCCAAATAGCCATTTCCACTCCATTTTTTCTAGCACATCATCCCAAATTGAATTCGGATTGAACGGAACACCCAAAGGGAGGCCAAGATATTTCATAGGCAAGTGAGATATCTTGCATCCCAAAATGGAAGACATACTCTCCACGTTAGGAACATCCCCCACTGGAACTACTTTTGATTTGGCCAAGTTCACGTTCAATCCAAAAGTGGCTTCGAAGCATAGAAGAAGAGCCCTCAAAGTTCAAATTTGATCATGGCTAGCCCCACAAAAGATTAGGGTGTCATCGACTCATCGGCAAATAAGAGATGAGATATGTTGAGCAAACCAGTATTTGCCTCACCCACTAAGAATCCAGATACAAAACCACCCTCCACAATACCTTAGATCATTTTGCTAAAAGTTTCCATTACGTAAAATAAATAGTAGCGGGGATAGAGGATCACCTTATCTCAAGCCGCAAGAGCTTTTAAAGGAGCTCATCGGTGTGTCATTCACCAAGATAGAAAAGCAAGCAGTAGAGATACAACATTGGATCCATGAGCACCATTTCATACCCAAAACCACATCTCTCGAGCATATAAAGCAAGAATCTCCAATTTACTCAATCATAGGACATTTTCATATCTAGATTGTACAAAAGCCATAGCTATCCCAACTTGAGTCTACTATCCAAGCATTCATAGGCAATAAGTCACACATTTGAGTTGATCTTGTACATCCCGCTCACCAAGCTAGTTGGACAATCTTTTACCTCCACCACATATGGCTTTTTTTTTTTGGATGAGAGCAATAAAGGTTGCATTGAGGCTTTTTTTAAATCTTCCATTTTCAGGAAATTCATGAAAGACCCCATTATATCATCTTTGATCACTACCCAACAAGTTTGAAAGAAAGACAGAGAAAAGGCATCTAGACCTGGAGCTTTGTCACCCACCAGACCTTTTAAAGCTTTCCAGATCTCCATTGCTTTGAAAGCCCTCTCAAGCCAACCTACTTCTTGTGAGTCGAGCATCAAAAGTAAGTCCATCTATGCATCATTTTTTAAAATGTGCGCTTTACTTCAATTAGGCGCACACTTGTGCTTTATACCTAGGCTCTAGACAGCATTTGCACTTAAATGCACATAGCAATTTTACCAACATTGCTCTAGTCTAAAGGTGATACTATTGCCACACATCACCTTAATAGTTATTGACCAATCAATAAACAGGAAAAAGCATAAACATGCAAATTCAGCAACAAATGGCAAAGAACTCTGCAAATCATCCACTGTTACATGCTTGTGTAACAGATTGAGCAACAAATCTTCAACTATAGGAAAATCAGAATATGCTTGAGAAGGAACCCAGATCTCCTCACCAATTCTCACGAGCAGCAACTAAAAGAGAACTTATATCAACTGATTTCAATTATGCTGTACATGCTTATATATGCTTGTGACATAAGACCTGTCCTACTAGAAATGCTCCTCTAATCTATTTAAAATCTAATTAACACACTTCTACTCAGAAACCAATATAAAATTAGTGTTGCACTGAAACCTATTCTCCTATTCGGCTAAACAATTCATAAATAAAGGAATTTGATAAAAACCCAAACCAAAATCACCGATTTGACTGCAATACAACTACTTTGCTACTGTGAAACAATTATCACTGCCTAGACTAGTACTTCTTGTTTTTTGTTACATAAATGATGATCCAAAATGGCTTGAGGCACAGGGAGCAAATTGCCTTTGCCTTTATGGATACCTGGAAAATCAACTTGAGGTATAGCAGTAGCACCCAACTTTTTCTTAAGCACCAAACCATGGAAAACAGGATGAGTTTTACTTCCAGCTGGTAAAAGCTGGAAGTAACCAACTTATCAAAAAAAAAAAAAACGCTGGAAGTAACCAGCTGGAAGATCAAGAGCGATCAATGGAAGAGCTTTGGATATTGTTTTTTTCAATACTTTACTTCACTGGTCAGTTGTAATTGATTTCAATGGAATGAGTTTTCATGAATTTCTTGTCACTGAACTAGCACGCTCAAGCGATGCTCTTGTATATGTCCCCGTATACTTGGGCTTATACCTATTCTTATGATAAATAAAATTTTGCTTATCGATCAAAAACAAATTTGCTTCCAGCTGGTAACTCCAATTAGTAGGCTACTTCACCAATTTTTTGAAGAACTTTTTAAGGTCCGAAAAGTTTAGGGGACAACTTAAGATTCTTCTTTAAGGATAACGATTTATGATGATAAGACTTTAGACAGGAAACACCCATCACTTTTTGAAACCCCCATTACTAGTGTCCCTTATCAAAATATTTCTTCATCCTATTTTGGGATTACTGCAAATGATCACGAATGCCATTGAGCAACCAATTCCTTTCTATTAATGATTAAGTACCCACAACAAATGGCAAGAGAGTAGGGATACAACTTCAAATGGGGATTTTGTGGTTGAAGAATGAATACTTGTATGGTGCCAATATTCAGCCCCAAGGCAGCCATTGTACCCATTCTCACAGTTTATCACTTGTAAATCACCAAAGACACAGCTCGATCATCTTGTTGAGTTGTTGACTATTTCAGTTTGCCCATCAGTTTGGGGATGACAAGAAACTAAACTAGTCCCTTGAAGCCAAAAATTTTCCATCCAAAAAGCACTTGTAAATGTAAGATTGTGATCACACACGATAGATTTCATCTGATGTATCTTGAAAATCTCTGCAAAAAGTATTTGGGTCGCACTCAATGAAGTAAACGGATATGATAAGTGTGTAAAATTGTCATGCTTTTGGAACAGATCTACAACAACAAACCTGGCTGTCTTCCCTCTCTCAATGGTTGTAGGACTGTAATGAAATCCAGAGAGTTGTCTGTCCATGGTTGTAAAGGAACGGGCAATGGCCTCAGCAATCCCATCAACTTCACTGTGCCTCTGAAAAACCTCGCAATTTGTTATAAACTCCTTCACTTGTCCAATCACTCCCATCCAGTAAAAATAACACTTTATCCCAAGATTTCCAAGGACCAAGTGCTTCTCCCTCAAACAAACACATCAGCTGCAACAAAGAAGGCTTTTCCTGAACTTCCTCTTTGATCACATCCAGCCCTAAAGGCACTAGGAGCAAGATTGCTACTAATTCATCCGCATGATTTTTTATGACAATGCATCAGCTACTTTGTTTAGCACCCCTTTCGATTCTCATGTATGTAACGAAAATCAAGTAGAATTCTTTCATTGGCAAGGTTTATTTGCTGCTGATGATATTTGAGTGAAGCAAAGAGGAGTTTCTTCATTTTCCTTAAGGATTGTCTAAGGCAGGTGGTAACAACGTTATTGCAATAGAATTGGTTTGTTTTGGAGTTTGGGTTTTTTTATGACGAGGAATCTCGGAGACTATGCCAACGCGACATGTCTTTAACCCATGTAATGTACCTGAGTACCTCCATAACAAAAATCAAGTAAATCATTGGCTTTTCACCAATGGACATGGCCCTTAGAATTTGTTTGTACCCAAGAGTTCGAAGCATAGAGATGGAAGGAACATACCGCCAAGACCAAGGCCCTTACCACTTGAGCCAACCACTACGGGTGTTTGAGAGGTTGGGTTTTCATTGGGATTTTTTACATTATTATATGAACTATTTAGCCGAATGGGAGAATAAGTTGTTGTGCAACACTAGTTTGAAATCAATCAAAAAAAGCTCTCTTTTAATTACTACTTGTACAAGGCAGTGAGCAGGTCCACGCTAGCTCCAAAAAGTGCACACATTTCGTTCTTTCTTGCTGATTTGATTCTATTATACAACACAGGGCTCCAATTCAAAACCCAAATTTCTTGTAAAAAAACAAAAACTAAAAACCCAAATTCTAAAACAAGTTGACTCTACTGCAATGCAGCTTCTACATTACTACAAAACAATTATCGCCACCTAGCCGTGTTTTCTACCTTAGCTATTGTCTAAAAAGATAAACTTGATCAATGTACATAAACTGTTTTGCTACTTCGTGCCTTCTCCCTATTCCATCTACCTATACAACGAACTAAAACAAACGAATGTGTAATTTCACGAAGCGAAAATGTAGCCGCTGAACTTCAATTCACGCAAGGCTTGGAAGTAAAACCAAGGATTAAAATAGAGAAAAATCCAGTTCGTAGCCATTAAAGTAACTGACCTTGGTTCCAAAGCGCCGGACTTAATCATCTCTTCGATTTCTTCTTTGGAAGGAGGATCGACCACGCTGGGCACAGGATTCGCGGCGCCCCTGGGTAACCAAGCAATGGAAGATATCATTGCTGTCCTATTCGATATACGATTATATTGGTATCTCTATATGCGACGAGAAAGTTAAGCGGTAGAGCTAATGGCAGCCAAAGGCGGTGCTGTAGTCCGCTGCTTCTCTTAACGTTCGGTGGGAAACGGTTTTTGTGAATGGGGTTTTAGGGGAACACTGTAATTTGTTTGGTAGTGCGTTTCTTGTAATCGGGGACACGGGCTAAGGGTATTCGAGCACCGGTTAGGTTATTATCCTACTCCTATGTCAATTGAGCCAAGGTTTCCCTTAGTTCATGGACAATAAATCTTTTTTTTTTTTTAAATAAAAACTTAATGTCGTGTGCTATATTTTCTCATTGTTATCTCAGTACGAACAAATAGCAGTGTCAACTTTTAGATGTTGAATAAACTTTTATTTTTTAAGAAAAAAAAAATTATTTATTTTTTTCTTTGGAATCATTTCATTTTATTTTTAAATATTGGTTGATCATTGCCTTTTTTTTGCCCTTTTCGACCTTGAATTGGCCGTTCATCATCAATTGCAATTTGTATAATCATAGAAATTATAAATATAGTATATTTTTTAAAATAAATAAATAAATATAAAATTAATTTAAAAATTAATTTTTTAAAGATAGACTATATTTTTTAAAAAGAGTGCGTGTCATTTATAAATTCATGACTATCTATTATTATTCCATACCAATTATCTTTGTAAACCATAAATCCAGCATCTCACACCTTGCAAAAAGTCACTTCATCCAGTAGCGGACCCACGTTGGACTTGAAGGCCCCTCCCAAACTTTTTGAAAGCACAAAATACCTCTTAAATTTTATACATAATTTTATAAATATAAAAAATACCCTCAAAAAAATTTATAATCTCCATATAGTCTTTAAAATTTTAATATATCTAGAAACGCCTCTTTTCAAATTTTTTTCTTATAGTCCCAAAATTTTGTTTACTTTCTATATATTATTTAATTCAAGGATGTGTCCTCTCAAAAATTAAAATAAAAACTAAGTTTAGGAGAAATAATAAGCTTATAAATATGTATCCCAAAATTTCTTGTTATACAAAATTGAGCTTCTTAATTATATGGAATCCAAAGTGAAAATACAAGAAAAATTATTTAAAGTTGATGATCTATATAAAAACTAGTTGAAAGATTTTATTCTCTAGGCTTCATGGAGAAAGAAAATAATTTATTTAAACTCTCAATTATAGCATTAAATATTTATAAGTGATGCGAAAATATTTAAATTTTGCATAAAATTTGATAAAGTAGCTTACATACTAGAATAAAAGAGGGTATTCTAAAAGATCCATTGATAGTTTATATGAAGAAAATAAATTCTAAATATTCTATTACAAAAATAATAATGGATAAATATTATTCTATAAAATATTATCATTAGAATCTAAAATATATATTAAGTTGTGTTTTTAGAATTTTATTTCAAAGTGTAAATAGTAAATTACCGAAATATAATTTTATAAGCAATTATCTTTTATGATTTTTCAATCTTTTTTCTTAATTTACATAAGAGAAATGATATTGGCAGTCGTAGGATATATATGCAAACTTTACACACTCCCTTTGAAAAAAGTAGATAAATTTAGGAAATAAGATCTACATGAAAAAAAAAATCATTTTTTAATGATGGACCTCATTTTTTTTTTCAAAAGAAATATATAGAACTTGCGCACACTACGATTGTATCTAGTATTACTCTTTACAAAAATGTATCACACAATAAAAAAAAATTGAGCCCCCCTCGACACAATTGCTGGTTCCGCCGCTAACTCCATATGATGTACTAGCCCGACACACCTTGCGTCTTTCTCTCTTTGAGAGATAGTTCTTTGCCATCTATTTTCTCTTAAGAAGACACATGATAATGCTTCCTTTCTCGAGGATAAGATGAATGAATGCATGAAAAGCTACCTCAAATGCTCTAAAGATAATCAAATTCAACACAACTTTACTTGTTGCAACCATTAGAAGTAACATCATCATATTTCCATGCATGGACAGCCAAATATGATCCAAACGAGCCTTCATGAGTAGGTGAAGCTAAATTAAAGTGGCTTAAATCGCTGTTAAAAAAAACTTAAAGCTCGGAATTAATTTGATAACATTATTCTAGAGGCCGGAGACTATCTGGACATTATCATCTTCATCATCCAAAACAACAATCTAATTATCAAGAATATCTGACCTATATATCTCTCTAAACAAGATTTCCTCATAATCTATTCAAAAAGTCCATACAAGTACCAACTTTTTAGCGCACAATCTAGTTAGTTGAGCGGCTTTTCAAGTGTAGTATATTCTCAAGAGAAATAAATCTTATAAAAAAAATTTACAAATTAAAACGTCTAAATGTTATACGTTAAATCTATTGTGAAATAAAAGGAGTTTTATAATCTAACACATTAGGAAGTTGGTAAACTTTCCTTTATAAAATCTCTCGATAACCATAACACTTTAGTACTTTTTAATTAATTTCATAAGAAAAAACCAATTTTTATGGCGGCAGACTAACTTTTGAGCTCCATTATTTATTTTTCAATTTTTTTCATTTATTTTTTATAAATAAAAGATTCTATTTATAAATTGGCGTAGATAACATATTTAATAAAATATTTGTATCACCTAATTTTATTTAAAAGAAGGATTTTAAAATTTAAAACTTATAAATCAATATTTTTTTTATGATGAAAGAGAATAGAATAACTTTTTTATAAATTAATGCGGGCAAGGATATATAAAAGCTATAAAAACAAAACAAAAGAAAATGGACAATACTAGAGTAGTACTGAATATCAAATGTGCACTTTAAATACATACACTAGTAAAAATGAGTTGTTTTATTATTTTATTATTTTTCTTTAAGTATTTTTTAAACATCCTTAACTATTAAAAAAATATAAATTCATTAATAATCACTTATTTAACGTACTTAAAAAATATATAAATAAAAATATATGAATAAACACATTTGATAGGCATATTTGAGAACAAAAATTTTATGTGCAATCACTTTGACGTACTTATTGCGCATTCTACTAATATGATTAGCTGCATCAGTTTTTTAATATAAAATAATTATTTTGGCTAATCACATCAATAAAGTGTACAAAAAGTACATAAAAATGATTGTATGTAATCGAACTCATTTGATAATCATATTATCATTTTCCAAATAAAATTGTACAAGTGGGATCCTATAAGATCTATGATCTATCCACGGGGCCACCACTCTGTCGTTCAATATAATTAAGACTCTGTTTAGATGTTGAGCTGAGTTGAATTCTTTATGAATAGTAATGAGTTGAAATGATAGAGTGAATTTATGGGGCCCATTTAAGATGAGTTTAAATGTGTGTAGATGTTAAGATAAGTTTAAATGTATTTATGAGAAGTTGAAAAAGGTTGTTGGTCTAAAGATGTGTTGAATTGAAAAAAATTGTTGATCCTACCTATAACGAGATTTGGAGTTGAGATGAGTTTAGTGATTATCTAAGAGTTGAGTATTTGAATGCTCAAGGTTCGTTTGAATAGTGAAATGGGATAAAATAGTTTTAGATGAGTTGAATAAAATATTGTTAGAATATTGTTATTGTTTTAAGATTTAAAAAAGTTAAATTATTTATTATATTTTATATAAAAATTTTAAAAAATTATAATAATAAAATAAAATAAAATGAATTGAGAGTATTTCTAAATATAATGGAAATCTTAACTCATGGACGCGGCAACGTGTCACCACCAATTCCTACCTCAAGTCAACACAGTCAGACATTTGTCTGCTGTCTGAAACCGCCACGTAGCAATCATGAATAGTAACGTGGCGGGTGCACGGCAGCTTGTGCCACGTCTTCAACGTCGCCCGGTTACCACGCTCGTGCCCGCCTATATAAACTATAATCCATCTTTGAATCCCGTCATCCATATCCGTAACCTACTTCAGGCGTAGTACTCGCTTTTGATCTTCTTGTTGCTTATTTCCTTGATAATGGCACACTTCCAAAGCCCATACGGTGCATCCCAAAGTGACGAGTACGGCAACGTTCTCAGTACCGATGAATACGGAAACGTAATCCGTAGAGATGCTTACGGCAACGTGATTCGCACAGACGAATATGGCAACGTGATACGCACAGATGAATACGGCACCGTGATTCGAACAGATGAAGATGGCAACCCGATACGCCCCAGCGGCACCACTGCAGGCACGTACGGAGCGGGTGGGTTCGATACCACCAGTACTCTCCAAGGTATGCGTCATGATCATGTTACGGCGGCCGGCCATGGCGGTGACCGTACTGGCAAGCTTCATCGCTCTGGAAGCTCTAGCTCTAGCTCCGTAAGTCCTTTTAACTTTGTTTTTTCAAAATATTTGTTGGTTAATCGTCTTTTTTGTTGTAATCTTTTCTTTGTCGACGAATGTGTATGTAATATAGTCTGAGGACGACGGGCAAGGCGGGAGAAGGAAGAAGGGGCTGAAGGAGAAGATAATGGAGAAGATACCAGGCCTTGGGCACAAGGAGCACAGAAGTGCGACATCTGCAACAACAACACCGAGTTATACAGAGACGCAGGCTCATGAACACCCTCACGAGAGGCAGGGGGTGATGGAAAAGATCAAAGAGAAGCTTCCAGGTGGCCACCATACTTCTGAGCACCAGTACTAGATCTTGTGTATGTGTGTATATGTGCTTGTGTGCGAGCTATATGTAATTTTTTTTTTTTTTGAAGAAAACTATATGTAAAATTATTAATGCTTGTTTGTAGCTTACATGCATGACGGTGTTACAGGGTTTAGGTAGGGGTTCATAAGGGTTTTGGTTACGAACTCGATCGATCCTGCCATAAGGAGTTTATTAATAAGTGGTCATGGGGTACTGGTGGATGCGTATGCGGTTCAGTCTTGTATTTTATTATGTGCTTTTTGTTGGGTACTAATTAAATAGTAGTGTTATATTGTTGAAGTTTCTGGTTAATTAATTAATTAATTAATTAATATATCATGTTCATGTCTTTCATTTTTATTTTACCTTTTAGTGGAGTGGTTGATCAGGAACACTACGGTGTATTAACCATAATTTATCTCAAGATTTTAATGGGATCGGCTTCTTCACATCCATCGTGAAATGCATGCAAAGAATCATGATATACACTTTCGTGTACTAGATAAATAAAATTCAAAGTTCAACTCAAACAAAGAGAGATACATGGGCCGGAAGGGGGGCGACGGAGAGAGAGAACGACCGATAGACGACAAAATAAAAGAGGAAAGTTGAGAAGAGGAAACAGAGAGACACCGCGGGAGGTTGAACTTTTACTAAAAATAATCGTCCTCGAAAGATCCTAAAATGTCTTCAATTTATTTAAAAATACATAAATTAAGATAAAACAACCTTTCATTAAAAAAATTAGTTTTTTACTATGTGTATCATGTATAATGATACTTAGGAATGTAAATCGGTCCGATCTATTTCGGAGATGATGGATTAAAATTTTCATGATCAATCAATCATTTTTCCAAACCAAGACCGACTACACCTAGTGGACCGGACCAGATTGTTAGCTATTAGTCTGGTCCGGTCCAGTCAATCCAACCCTTATCCCAACGGATACCTTTTTAGTTTCGGTATAACTGACTTTACTAGTCAAATTTTGGCCCAAGTCATTATTTTGAGACAATTTTCAACCCAAATTATTATTAACATAGAAAAAAATACTAGAAAAAGATACAAAAATTGATAGCATATATTATTTAATATTTTATGTGGTCAATAATAATAGATTATATGAAAATTATTAATAAATAATTATCAATTTGTCATTGGCCATACATGCTTTATACTTACTTGCAATTTATATATTTTATAAAAATCCTATCTAATAACTTTAATTAGATCATAGATGTAGATGTTACTTACTAATTAGTTAATGGTGGGACTTACAAAAAATGCTTTATATTATCATTAGACTCATTAGTAATTAGATCATAGATTTATGATATATTATTAATTGATAGCATATATTATTTAATATTTTATATGTTTAATGATAATAGATTATATAAAAATTACATCATTAACTTATATAATTATTATATAAAAATAATATATTAAATTATTAAAATTATTTTAAATATATATATATGGGGTTTGGTCTAGTCTGGTCTAAAATTTATAGACCTCGAGACTGAATCGAGTTTATTCAGTCCACAATATATGGGACAGAAACTGATCGGTGGAGAATTCGGTTTGATCGATTTTTCCATTTTGGACAGAATTCTCTTCACCTATAAATATATATATTTATATATAATTGGGCAAGGTTGCGGAATCCCATCGTCCACTCCTAGACTTTAATAATTTTAATAGACTTTAAGGTTTCGTTTGGAATCTAAAAGCAGCTTAGCTTAATTCAAATTTGAGCTGAGTCTGCTATTCAAACGCACTTCAGAGCTGAGTTCTAGTCCATAAAAAACCACTCAATTCAGTTTTACTGTAAATGGACATGATACATCAACTTGCAGAGATTTCTTACTTTATCTCTGAAATTACCTTTAATTTTTCCAACTTTTTGTTATAAGTCCTCCCCATCTCTCTCTCTCTCTCTCTCTCTCCCACTCTGTTTCTTTTTCCAACTTTCTACTTTTCTAGATTTACGTTTTGACCATTGTTTTCGTTGGCTGTAGTGAACGCAATCTCTTCTTCTTTTTTTCTTTATTGTATTTGGCGCTAGAACAAATTTCCATTCAGCAGTTTTTGTGTTCGATGAACAGTATCAGTTAATGGTGGGATCCATTTCTTTTACAACTTTTCATAAATATATTTAAATTCATTTTAACATCCAAACACAACTTAAACTCATCTTAAGTGGACTCCACCAAACTCATTCAACAATCTCAACTCGCTACTATTAATACAAAACTCAACTTAACTCAACTCAGCTCAGTATCCAAACGCAGCCTTAACACTTTTCAGGTGGCACGGTGGATCTACTCTCTTTGCATGTAGGTCAAATCTTTCTCCTATTTTAATATTTTGTAAAATTATTACTCTTTCTGATAATAGTAATACATAGATCTAATTATTTATATTCTAAATAATTACGAAAATTTATTTTAAGGTTGTAAACTTGTTACTAGAAAAATACGTTGTTAAATTTGTTATCCAGGATAATTAATTCAATAGATTTGCATGTAAATATATTGAAAAATACTAAATGTATTTAAGAAAACTTACAAAAAACTTATTTATCTTAATTTTTGATATGATGAAAGAAAAATGCTATACTTACTCTCAGTTACGTGTCATGGGAGTGACAGATGTCACTGGCTCATTTGCCTTATTTAAAAAAATATATATAAAATAAAAAAATAAAAAGAGGGATTGGGAAGGAGGTGATGGAATTTGAATATTGACTGTATATTGAGCCAAAGTTAGAAAATAAAAGCTTATTGCTAGGCAATAAACGGTTGGAACAAAAAGCAAAGCTTTTTTTCTTTTCTTCTATGCGTCTTCTAGATCTTTCAAACCCTACCCTCTTAGTAATACTTTATCTTATCTTGGTGGGGAAAACAGCTTGAACAAAAAAGCCAAGGCCTGTTATTGCGGTTCTTCAAGGACTCGCAAAAAGCGGAAAAGGCCCATTTCATTTTGTTTGGAAGGAGTTGAAGTTGAAGGGGAAGAACCAAAGGTGGACGTGCGCCATTATGCCCACTTCTCTTTTCTTTTTCTTTTTTAACAAAAATGGATGTGCAAGTGCTGGTTGCTGCTTGTTTGGGGTGTAATTAGTTTGATTTTGGATAAATTTTAGAACTAAATCAGTATACATCAGTTTTGTATTTTTAAGAATCGATACTACACCGATTACCCTCTTAAATTGATACTTATAGTTTTATCGGTTCCGGTCCAATTTTTAATATATATTAAATCTCTAATCTCTTATACTTATATATATATTAATATATATATAAATATTAGTAATACACTAATACTATTAGTAAAGTACTATTATTATATGTTAGTGATAATATAGTAATTTTTTTTTAAAGGAAACGATCATCATTCATTCATCAAGGAACTTACATCCATGAGCATATATATTCTAGAATGTCCTCATATTGAACATGACATTATAAATCAAAATAATACATTTGGAGCTCCACCAGTATACTATTTCCTTTTGTGGCTGGTCTAGTTTTCATTGCTGCTGATATTCTCTATAAATAAACGTCCAAGAAACAGCCCAACCTCATCCATCATAGAAGGAGAGAACTCAACCTTTACAAAAGTCAGAGAGATGAACTTTTTTTTTTTTAATCTTAATTAACAATAAGAAAACCAAAAAGAAAAGCAGGAAAATAGATGCGAAAAATGACAACAGTTTGGACCAACTCTGGTAGACTTTAGAATATGTGACGGCACGTGAAGGCAATACGCTTATTTCTTTTCAATCACAAAAGTCAGATATGAAATATCTGGTGGTAGTAAGTCTGGTATGATCTGACGCGTGTGGCGAGAAGAGTTGCGGAAGGGGTGGAACATGAGGATCACTCGTGGTGATTTTTGCAAAACCGCCATTTTCCTTTGAACGATTTGCGGCTTGAAAGTCTGTTTGTGCCTCGCTTGTCTCTCGGGAGTTGTTGGAAAGCTATAGATCTGCCTTTTTCGGCCTTGAATGAAGCAAAATAAAACTAAACAAAAAGAACTACCATGATAGACAATGTGAGTGGATGGAGGAATGAGAGGGAGAAGGAGGAGGAAGCCAAAACCTCCTCCTCCCATATAGTAATTAATATACTAATGTATATTAGTATTACTAATATATTTATCAAAAGGAATATGTTGAGAATTTATTAAGTCATAAAGTGTAATTAATATATATTTTACATTTAAAACATATGATCAAATAAATGTTCATGTTTAAGATTAAAATGTTATGCTATAAATTATAATATAACATTATTTCATATATAATTATAATTTATAAAAATGATATATAATTGAAAAATATTATATACAATATAAAAAATTAATTAAAAATATATAAATTTGTAAACAGGTCCGATTCGATCCGGTTTTAAAAAACATAAAATTGAGATTGGATCTATTATGATCTGTTTTTAAAATGGAAGAATTGGTCCTGGACCAAACCAACCGGTCAGGCCGTTTCCGGTTCTCCGATTTATTTTTAAAGCCCTACTATTTGTCCCTTCAAGGATCTACCAAATATATCAAGGAATGAAAGCTATACCGAGGGAAAGAGAAAGAGAGAGAAAGAGAAAGGATCTACAGAAAATATCAAGGAATGAAGTCCCAACAACTCCAGTGGAAAGCCTTTTACGATTTCTTCTTTTACGGCTGCAGCACCTGTTTCCTTGAGTTTTATTTTGGAGAAAAGCTTTGCACCGGATGGGTTTAAAAGAGGTTTTCACACAGCCAATGGTAATGTGCCACGTAGGCACTCCAGGAAAACACATGTTGAACCTGCGTCCACCCGATCCCCCTCTTTTCCTCTGCATCTCTTTCCTTTCCCCACCCATCATCCGCACGCAAGCTTCTCATTTCTGAAAAAACCCTTTTTCTCTCCACCCGATTATATCCACTGACCAATAGCAATTCTTCTGTAAATGGATCAATCAAAGAAACCCAAAACACTAATCATTCTCTTTGTTTATTTACTGAACTACTGTGGCTCACACCAAACATCCCCATAGGGTAGTTAGTTCTGAAACAACTGAAGAACAAACGGACAGAATTGGAGAAAATGCTAACAATACAAATATATAAAAAAGAAAAAACTATCTTGACAACAACTCAATTCGCTTACAGCATTTGGTCGTCTTTTCCTTGAGAATCTTCTTCTTGTTTTTATTATTCACTTTTTTCCTTTAATGTTTCATCTACAGGAGTGTGTTATCAAAGTGAACATACACTGTGATGGGTGCAAGCAGAAAGTGAAGAAACTCCTTCAGAGAATTGAAGGTGCTGCTTTGTTTTCATCTTCTCATTTTTTTTATTACATGTACTTGTCTTCCTCAGAGAATTGAAGGTGCTGCTTTGTTTTACTCAAGTGTGTACTGCATTGCCTGCTCAATGCACATATATTTTCCTTCTGTGTACAGTTCTAGTTTGGTTGCCCATAAATGAAGAATCAGCTGAAATTTTCAGCTGAAATTTCCTAGTCTCAGCAGAAATGATGAATCAGCAGAAATTTCCTGCTCTTGAAGCCTTGAAGAATCAACAGAAATTTCCTGCTTTCAGCTCTGAAAGAGATGATGACTATGCTGATGACGAGGAAGGGGATGATAAAGAGGATGAGCTGTGCTTTATTAGGGAGAAAGCTAGCGAACTTGGTCTTTTCGGGCATCAGGCAATTGATGCAAATAATGCAAAGAAATGTGTTGGAGTCATTGGGGCTGCTTCTAACAATAGGAAAATTAACAATGTTGTAAACGGGAATGCTAGAAATGAGAAGCTTGCGTGCAGATGATGGGGTGGGGGAGGGAGAGAGATTCAGAGGAAAGAGGGGGATCGAGTGGACGCGGGTTCAGCATATGTTTTTCTGGAGTGCCTACGTGACACATTATCTGGTGCAAAAACCTCTTTTAAATCCATCTGGCCCAAGTTTTTCTCTTTTGAGTATTGCTATACATAAGCTTACACATCATATATTAATATGTTTTTTTAATTTTTTTTTATTTTATTCTTTTTGAAACATTTATATTTTTTTATTTATCATCCATATAATACACATTTAATAAGAGAAACAAATAAAAATAAATAAAAAAATTTATGGTATGTGATGTGTAGACTGATGCAAAGATTAATTCTCTTTTATCTGAAAGCTAAAGGAAAGAAAAATGGGAGAAGAGAGACGGGTAGATTGCGATTTGTTCTGTTTTACTTTTAATAATAAAAAATGACGTGATATCAGCATGTACGGAGGAGAGCGTTTTTCTGCCATAGGTGTAGCAGGACTCATGTTGTAATGATAAAACTTTAATTTAAAAAAAAAAAAAGTCTTATAAATAAGATTATAAGTAAAAATATAAATATGTATAGGATATTAAGAGCAATAACAATTGCAATTACTACTTCCCAAGAAGAGAAAAAATTTTAACTTATTCACGAGTTTACAAAAAAAAAAAATATTTATTTGAAGAATAGAATTTTGAAAAAGAAGAAAACAATTATCCATATTTTGAGAATTCATGACACGATGGAACGGAGATCCGGTCTCTCAGCTTCCATATTTCATTTAGAACTCAGAATTAAACTATTCGTTTCTCAAGCTTTCATATGATGTAATTACCATTTATTTGAAAACGAAATGATATTTTCACGTATTCTATTTGAAAAAATAGATAAATTTAAAATTTATATAAAAAAATTATTTTTTTAATAGTGACTCATTATTTTTCAAATGAAGTATGTGGAAATTGCACGCTCGAAGACTGCATATAACATTACCCGTTCTTAGTTAGTTTTTTGTCCGTTTTGCTTTGATTTATTTGGGTGGGAATAACACTCTTCACCCCGACCCAAACAGGTAAGGAATTTGGATGTGGCTACTATGCTGCCCCACTTTTACTGTCCATTTTTTTTTCTTTTTTTTCTTTTTCTTTTCACATTTCTTAAAGATATTTAAATACGTTTAAAAAATAAAAAAAAATACACCAATACATATAAAAATCACTTTCTTAATCGCTAAATAAAAAAATAAAAAAATTTGACCAGCAGTTAAATAAAGATGTCAAATGGAGTGGGCATCGTAGTGTTTTTCAAGGAATTTTACTTCCACTATGACTCGAATATTGTTTATCGGCATTTCCGACCCGACCCGCTTCTGATATGTTTTAAATTTATTTTAATCAAAGGTTAACGACTTCGTTTGACACTTATTTCTTTCATGAGATTTGCTATACAACCTTTACTGTAGCACAACCTCCACACACCTGTAATTTTGATTATTATTATTATTTAAACTCAAATGTGTGTTTTAACTTTAAATGCAGTAAATTAAAAAAAAAATCATTTCCCCCACCCACCGCGGTCTCCCTGTGTTCCCCCCTTCCCCCAGTTTTCTCACCCCAATTGTAGGTGAACCCAGCTTTCTCAACCCTTAAAACATAGAAATAGCACAAGATCTTATGAACCCAGCAACCATAAGAGAAAGCAAAGGATCGAAAGGATCTTACGGCAGGTGTAATGGACCCAATTATGAACTACACTTGTGGAGGGAATGTGTAAGAAGATGAAACAGATGATGTAAGGATTAAGAAAAGAGAGAGAGAGATTGAGAAAAGGATAGGAGATCGAGAGAGAGTTTCTTGCATGAATATCAATTGTTGTTTCCTTCTGCATTGAATTGGTTTTTATAGTTACATAATAGATAGTATGACATCGTTTAGCAATTGTATCAAAATGCACGTTTCACTTATTCACTTATCAACTAAATGACCATGTCGTACCTATTACTTTTATTTATATACAACGACACTTGCAATAGACTGCTAACAGAATTAACTAACAAGTTTGTCCACCATTAATTACCTTCATGCTTCTGTCTCTTCCATCATGTGAGTATTGCAGTCCATTACACACCCATTCCCTTTAAAGCACCTTGCCCACAAGGTGAGGATAATGCTATCTTAACTACCAGTATGGTTCCCAAGTGGCATGGTCCAGATTAGTTCCTTGCCAAAGGACCAAAACTTCAACTAATGGTTGATTATTATACTTCCTGGTTCTCCTTTGTAAAATAGCTTGAGGCTCAGGTACTAATTCTCCATGACTGTCAACAGGAGGTAAGGTTGAGAGAGGAGACACATGCTGTCCAACTTTTTTCTTTAAGCAAGAGACATGAAATACGGGATGTAATTGAGACTGTGGGGGTAATTGTAATTTGTAAGCAACTTGGCCAATCTTTCCCAAGACTTGAAAATGCCCCTAAAATTTTGGAGATAACTTCATATTCTTTCTGACTGCCAAAGACTTCTGTCTATATGGTTGGAGTTGTAAAAATACCCAATCCTCTACAGTAAAGGACCTCTTAGTATGTCTTTTATCAAATTGAGTCTTTATTCTTCCTTGAGTCAGTACCAAGTTACTCCTAAGGGTGTCTAATATCTGTTCCTGAGTTCTAAAGATTTCTTCCACAGCTTCATTAGGTGATAGACCAGGAATATAGTCTTGTAGCTTGGTTGGTCGCACTCCATAAACAGCCTCATATGAAGTGAGTTTAGTCGAGGTATGGAATGTGGTGTTATACCACCATTTAGCCAAGGGCAACCACTCAACCCAATGTCTTGGTTTGTCACATGAAAAATATCTCAAAAAGTGTTCCAAACACTTATTGACAGCCTCGGTTTGACCATCACTTTGAGGATGGTATGCTGAGGAATAAGACAGGTTGACAGCTTGGAGTTTGAAGAACTCTTTCCAAAAGGAACTTGTCAATGTAAAGCCTTGATCAGAGACAATACTTTTAGGCATACCATGAAACCTAAAAATATTATTCATGAAAACAGAAGCTACCTTAGCTGCAGTAAAAGGGTGCTTCAAGGCCAAGAAGTGAGCATATTTGGATAATCGATCCACAACTACCATTATCACTGGGTAACGTTTAGAGGTAGGAAATCCCTCTATAAAGTCCATGGAGAAATCTGTCCAGATTTGTTAGGAAATTGATAAGGGTTGTAGCAACCCAGCTGGAAGAACATTCTCAACTTTATTTCGTTGGCAGGTCTCACATTCCTTGATAAATCTTTTGATCTTAATTTTCATGCCAGGCCAATAAAAATAACTTCTAGCTCGATGTAGTGACTTATGAAAGCCTGAATGACCAGCATTAGGACTTGCATAGATGAAGTGCAAGATTTTTAATTTCAACTCAGCACAATTAGGAATGTAGATCCTTCCTTTTTTGAATAAAACCCCTCATTTCCAAGAATAACTAGCATTGGTTGAGGAAGTCAACTGCAATTGAGTAAGCTGCTGTTGGACAACTTGGTCAGCCTTATAAGCTTACTTGATTTCTTCGAACCAAATTGGATTAGGGACAGTTATGGTGAGCAAGACTGAATCCTTTTCATTTGCACCTCTTCTGGATAAGGCATTAGTAACCTTATTGTCCACACATTTCTTGTACTCGACAGAAAAGTCATAACCAAGCAACTTTGACAACCACGTTTGTTGAGCAGGGGTGCCAATCTCCCATTCCAGCAAGTACTTTAAACTGTGATGATCAGTCTTCATAATGAAGGAGCTTCCAAGTAAGTAAGGCCTCCATTTCTTGACTGCTAAAATTAATGCCTGGAATTCCTTTTCATAGGTTGACAGTAGTAGGTTTCTTTTTTTCAAAGCTTGGCTTAAGAAGGCCAATGGCCTTTGCTCCTGTATTAAGACAACACCTACACCACTAGCACACGCATCACATTCAATTATAAATTGTTTAGAACAATCAGGTAATGATAAAACAGGAGGTTGTGTTACAGTTTGTTTAAGGTATTCAAAGGTAATGGTTGCTTCAGCAGTCCACTTGAAGGCTTTTTTCTTCAACAAGGCAGTGAGTGGGGTAGCTTTGATGGCATAATGCTTGATAAATTTTCTATAGTATTCAGTCAAGCCAAGAAAACCTCTCAAGGCTTTCACAGTCTTTGGGATAGGCCATGTTAACATTAAATCCAGCTTCTTTTGATCTGCTCGAACCCCTTCCTTAGAAATGATGTGCCCCAAATACTCGATCTCAAGATAGGCAAAGTGACACTTTGATTGTTTTGCATACAATTGGTGGCTTTTCAAGGTATGCAACACAGAAGCTAAGTGGTCTAAATGTGACTAAAAATCTCGACTGTAAATCAGTATATCATCAAAAAATACAATGACGAATTTTCTCAAAAAAGGCCTAAAGACATCATTCATGAGGCCTTGAAAT
>QEOT01001616.1:19002-71797 GCA_003123785.1 Pterocarya stenoptera | reverse complement strand
TATGTTATCTGCTTGGAATTGAGCCTTGCTTTGTACGTTGAGGTGTTGCCCAGTGGAGATTCGGCTATCCACGATGACCACCGACGCAGATTCAGCTACCCATAACCGGCTACCCAAGACGACGGTAGAGCCATGACGACGACACTCTCTCAAATTGATGAAGGTTGTTCATCTCCTTCTAAGTCTATCCTTCATTAATGGAGGTAATGGATATAAACCTGGGTGTTGAACAACAAGATGAAGGAGATGAGGATAGACTTAGAAGGAGATGAACTTACCTCAACAGATGAAGGAGATAAACTTTCCCTTGGGTGTTGAATAGCAAGATGAAGGAGATGAACTTACCTCAATGNATAAACTTTCCCTTGGGTGTTGAATAGCAAGATGAAGGAGATGAACTTACCTCAATGGATGCCTCCTGGGTGTTGAACAGCTTGACAAAGGAGATAATAAAGAATTTTGTATTTCCCAGGTTATTTTTGTCTTTTTTTTTTTAATAACATATCGCTGACGTGGTCAGCCGCTTCCCCCAACGGTTATGCTTTACGGTGGTATATGGAAGAACTGTTTAATTATTCTCATAAGCGCCTCCGGGTGAAGAATTTAATTCGAAAATGAAAGGTGGATGTAATATATTTACAGAAAATTATAATTTAAACTAAGTTTAAACTAAGTTGAATATGTAATATAATATTGTTCGTCTTATGTATATAATTCGAATATATTCAACTAAGTTAATTCGAATATGTAATATAAACTATGTTTATAGGAAATTATAATATGTAATAGTTTAAACTAAGTTGAAGTTTGTTGATCAAAATCTTATTTATAATTTATGAAGTTGTCCCTATGTGGGTTGGTCCGCTCTGGTCTCTAAAGATGCCTCAGGAGGCATTGTTGTTATGTGGGATATGAGGGTAGTGGAATTGGTTGAAGATCTAATGGGGACTTTTTTGTGGCATGCCATTTCAAAAATGTGGAGGATGGTTTTGAGTGGGCTTTTCGGTTACTTATGGCCCAAATATAGATAGCAATAGAAATCTTTTGTGGGATGAGATGGTTGGACTATATGGTTGTTCGGATCTTTCTCGGTGCTTTGGAGGGGACTTTAACACTATTTGTTTCCCTAATGAGTGCTCGGGTGAATCTTCTATCTCTTCAGTGATGTTTGATTTTTCAGATCTTATTTTTGAATCGAATCTTGTTGAGCTTTCTATGAGTGGAGAGGATTTCACGTGGTCTAATGGGAGGCCATGGTCGAGGCTAGACATATTTTTGGTTTCCTCTTATTGGGAGGTCCATTTTCCTAATTTATGTCAGAAATAGCTTCCAAGACTGTGTTCTTATCACTTTCTTATTCTCTTGAATTGTGGGGGTATTAATGGAGGGCGTAGATATCTTAAATTCAAAAATATATGGTTGAAGGGAGAGGGTTTTGTGGATAGGGTGAGGGCTTGGTGGTCGTCATATCAATTTTTTGCTTCCCCAAGTTTTGTTCTAGTTAGAACTTAAACCTTAAAAAATGATTTCAAGATTTGGAATGTGGAAGTATTTGGGAATTTGGATAAACAGAGGAAGACTCTTTTTGAACAACTGCATTCATTGGAGGATAGGGAGGTGATGGGTGGAATTTTGGAGGATAGAGTAAGAAAAGTGGAGATGGTAGTTGAACTAGAGAAGATTTCTTTATTGGAGGAGATCTCATGAAGACAAAAATCTCATATTCTTTGGTTGAAGGAAGGTGATTATTGCACTAAATGTTTTCACCATATGGAAAACTCTCATCACAGAAACAATGCCATCGAACAACTTCGAATTGGGGATACTATTATTTTAGATCCTTTGGATACTAAGAATCACATTGTTACTTTTTACAATAAGTTTTTCTGAGACGATTCCTCTTGGAGACCAAACTTGATGGGTTGGTGTTTAGGCATGTCGACCAGTACTTTGTGGACTGGTTGGAGAGCCCTTTTAAGGAAGAGGAGATTCTAGATGTGGTTAGAGGGATGGAGCGTGATAAAGCCTCGGGTCTAGATGGGTTCTTTATAGCTTTATTCCAAGATTGTTGGGATATTGTAAGAGAGGATATTATCAGGTTTTTATTGAGTTTCATGTGTACATGAAATTTGAGAAAAACCTAAATGCCACATTCATTGCCCTTATTTCCAAAAAAGTAGGGGATGTGGAAATGAAGGAATTCTATCCTATAAGTCTAGTCAATGGGGTTTATAAGATCATTTTGAAGGTTCTCACCAATCGTATGAGTGTGGTGATGGAAAAGATCAATTCAAAAAATCAAAATTCATTCACTAGGGGGAGACAAATCCTTGATTCAGTTTTAGTTAGTAATGAATGTTTAGAAAGCAAACTTAGAGAGAGAGTTCCTGACATTCTTGTTGAGCTGGACATGAAAAAGACTTTTGATCCTGTCAATTGAGAATTTCTTTTATATTTACATGGGAGACATGGCTTTGGAGAGAAAAGGTGTGCCTGGATCATACATTGTATCTCTATGATTATATTTCGATCTTGGTGAATGATTCCCCAAATGGATTGTTCTCTAGTTCTCGAGGCTTGAGACAAGGGGATCGGATCCCTTGTCTCCTTTCTTTTTATTATTGTTATGGATGATTTGAGTAGAATGATTAATACAATTGTGGAAGGGGATTTTATGTCTGGTTTTTTGGTGGGAGGACTCTTTCATGGTAGTATCAAGGTCTCACATCTTTTGTTTGCTGATGACTCTTATTTTCAGCGATCCTAATCATAACCACTTTTGATCATTGAGAGCTCTTTTATTATGCTTTGAAGCTATTTCTGGGCTTAGAGTCAACTTATCTAAGTCAGAAATTGTTCTAGTTGGTCCTGTCTCGAATACTACGGACTTGGCAAATATTTTGGGTTGTAAGATCTCATCTCTTCCCATGAAAACATCTAGGCCTTCCCTTGGGTGCCTCTTATAAATCTTTATCAATTTGAGATGGTGTGATTGAGAAGATAGAAAGAAAGTTGGCTTGTGGAAAATGATTTATTTATCCAAAAGGGGAAGAATTACTTTTATTAAAAGTACGTTGTCCAATCTTCCAACGTATTTTTTTTCCTTTTTTCTTTGCCTGTTGGGGTGGCTAGTAGAATTGTAAGAATCTTCATAAATTTTTGTGGGGCGGTCTTGGGGATGATAGGAAGCTCCATCTTGTAAGTTGGGATAAAGTCTGCTCATCAATTACTTGCGGGGCTTTGGGGATCCTAAATTTGAGGCTTTTTAATAAAGCCCTTCTTGGTAAGTGGTGGAGAAATCAATTAGAGAGGGATGCATAACGGAAAAAATATTATTGATGTTAAATATGGGAGGGCTTGGGAGAGTTGGTGTTCTAATGAAGTTAGAAATGTGTATGGTGTGGGCTTGTGGAAGTACATAGGGAATGGGTGGGGGGAATTTGCTAACCATGTTTTGTTTAAGGTTGGAGGAGGAGATAGGATTCGTTTTTGGCATGATCTTTGGTGTGGGAATTTGACACTCAAGAATTTTTTTTCCTTCCCTTTTTCAAATGGCAATGGATAAAGATGCCACTGTAGCTGATTCTATATCATTTTCCAATAATATTTCTAGGGGTGTGCAATCGAGCCCGATTTTTTTCAGGTCTAGTCCGGAACTCAGAAATCAGGATGAATCAAGGTAGTTATCCTCCTAGATTGGACCTGGGCAGGTAAGATGAACCCGGATCCGATATGGACCTGGTTATGGATCCAGTTATGTAACTGGTTATGTAACCGGGTCTTATTTAAAAAAAATACAAAAAATAATTCAATTTTTTCAAATTTTAAAATAAAAATAATATACAAAAATTATATTATAAGTAGTTATGATGTATTATTATTTATTTTATTCTTTGTAAATTAATATTTTGCACTGTGATATAACAACAATATTATTTATTTTGTATTTTTATATATTTTGTTATTTATTTTATTTTTAAAAATTAAAAAAGTTTTAAGTTTTTTTTTTTAAAAAGCACGGCAATTTAAACATGATATCATAATTCTTTTAAAAAATAGTGCTATAAAAATATTTTTAAAGTTTTAATTTTTTTAAAGTATTAATAAATCTGGATTAAATTCGGTTGGGAAGATCCTAGCAACGGATAATTTGAGGAAGCGCGATATAATTTTCCTAGACTGGTGTTACTTGTGCAAGAAAGATGGGAAGGCGGTTGATCATTTGTTTATGCATTGTGGGGTGGCAAAGTGTATTTGGGATAAGATTTTTAGCAAATTAGGTGTAGCTTAGGTGATGCTCAAGAGAGTGGTGGATCTATTTGCTTGTTGGAAACGATATATTGGTAGTCATCATATTACTGATATTTGGAAGATGATTCATCTATGCTTAATGTGGTGCTTATGGCTAGAAATAAATGGACGCTATTTTGATGACAAAGAACATTTGTTGAGAGAATTTAGAGAGTTTTTCTTTCAAACTTTTTGGTTTTAGGCGAAAACTCTTGTACTGATTGAGAATATTTTAAATGCTTCTTTTTTTAGATTTTGCTCGTTACTAGTTCTTAGCTTGTATTTAGGTGTTTCCATTTGTATTTTGTATACTTCTGGTCTACTTGGATTATGCCTAACTACTTGCAATAATAAAAAAAAAAAAAAAAAAAAGCCCTACCAATAACTTTTGGAATATAATCAAATTTTTTATTACCAATCCATTTCTTATCGGGTCGGGTCGGTCATGCAGTTTTTTTTTTGCCTGGATCATTCAAGAAATTAACTAAAGCACCTAGCTCTAAATTGAATCACGAATTTCATTTCATCAGTTGCTTGGTAGGACAAGCATGTTTGGTAAATTGGTATGAAGTCTACCATGTTTTTCTACAAACTTAAGCCAGTTGAGCTGTCCTTAATTACATAATTTGATCTCGATTGCACCCAAGTTCAATTCGAGGTTCGAAGGTACTATCTAATGTTTGGGAATTCAAAGATTATACCAAATCGCGATTCAACTATCTGGCATTAAAACAATCTCGATCATCAAAATATCTCGATAATATTTTGCTCCTACGCTACAATGAAAAGGCTTATTTATATGAAGAAGGAGGAGGTTTGTAATTTTGAGCTATCTGCCAAAAACCATCGTCCCATTTGCCATGAGATGGCAAAGCCAATACTATTGGAACAACAAAAATTTCCCACTGTATAATGATGGCAACCCTGTGACAAGCTACTAAGCTTAATTTCTTATCTGTACACAAATCTAAAACCTTTCTAAGAATATGGACCATAGCAAGCAGCCGGGGAGTAGGTTTGGCTATTACTACAGAAAAACTCAAAACTCCTATTTTGGCTTAAAATGATATGGCCCTTGAAAGCCTTAAGCCAGTTAGCTGCTCTTTGACTTGTGCAACACTTCCTTCAGAACAACAGCAATTCTATGCGCCATGTGCCGCTCTAAAAACATCTCTTTGACCCTTTCATAACCTCTTTTCCCCATTGTGAGCCTTCTTTCAACATGAGTGGCGAGTTTCACAATATTTTTGGCAAGGGGAGAAATCCCTTCTTTTCCAACAGGATGCAACAGACCTGTTGTCTCATTCACTACGATCTCTGTGGTGCCACCTGCCGCTGTTCCCTACCAAATGTTTTTTAAGAATTAAACAATAAGAAGCTTCCTTTAGTGAATAAGAATAGAAGAAAATTCCGCTAAGCTGCTCTTGTTACTTTTCTTAATTATTTTTAATTTCTTTCCCGTGAAAACTGTTCATTGTTCTGATAAGAATTAGAGCCTTGGCTAGGAGACGAGTGCCAAAAACAAAAAGAAAGGAGTTAATTACCAGTACAGGCAGCTGAAATGCCATAGCTTCGATTGTTATCCTACCAAAGCATTCTCCTCGGGCCTAGATGCAAGTTATATATTAGAATGGATTACAAGGATCATGTACTCCAACTAATTATTCAAAGAGAACAAGAAACTTAGAAGTGAACAGACACAGTGATCAGAAGACCAAGGCAATGTAAATTGTAATGATTAAAATAAAACCGGCATGCCCATGATGAAACTAAGTAGATCCATAAGATGCAAAACAGAGTTCAAAGCTCTTATGTTGCTGCCGTTTCATAATCATCTGTCTCTGACACATTTCATACTTGGTGCCTTACAAGCCTTCAAAATGTCTTTTAAGATTGCTTTCATATATCCTGCCACAAGTCATTGCTTTTCAAGCGAAGTACCCACAAAATGAATTACAACTAAAAATGGAGTATCATCACAAACCCTAGTTCCCCAGACGAAGACCAGATTTCTTTCTCATATCATATTTGCTATTATATTCAGTTTTCATTCGTGTATTGCAGTTTGTTTGCAGGATATTTTGTTGCTCTATTTAACTACTTGTTTTTTCCTTCTTAGCTGATGAGATGACCAAGATACGGGAAGTTAAGGAGTGGTAGGCAAGCCAAAGGATAGGGCAAATAGTGACTAAAACTTTTTTATTGGTAATGACAGTGTTGCTAACTAATAATCCATAAAACAGAAACAATCAATGTGTGCATGAAAATAGCCACCATCAATATAAGATCAATAACAAATAAACTAAATTTAGAGCTTAAAACAAGATATAGCATCAGAGAGAGAGAGAGAGAGAGTTATGGGTATAGCAAGATTACCTGGGAATTCTGAACGAGAACATCGATTGCAGCTAGGTAAGGTGCTACAGTCAGAGTTTTATTTACAAAGTGAACTCGATCTTGTATTTTCTTCAGCATTACAAAGTTACGTAATTCTGACTCAAACTTGGTCTGAGCAGTCATGTCACTTCCAACGATAATGGCATGCATTGCTGGCACCTGCAACTTCTTCTCTTGAATCAGTTGCAAGCTTTCATAGAATGAACGCAGAAATAAATCCTGGCCTTTTCCACGTGAAACACCTGTTATATCGAGTAACATACTGCCCATAAGCTATGAGTACACAAATAACTAGCATAAACCTAACAAGCATTATTTTGGTGTCACAATATGCTGGCATATATGATAACATCAGTAATGAAAGCATACTGTTTATGATAGCAAATAGTAAATCTTCATTTCGCACTCCAAGCGACTCCCTGACATGTTCACGCAAAACCCTTTTCGCTACACTGTCTTCAGCAACTTCCATAAGTTCCTTGCTATTTCCAAGGTGAACAACATAGGTATCAGGCATTTTAATTCTGCAGAGAGCAAATGGGTGGAAATATTATCCTCAGCATTCGATTGAAAAAACAGAGGATTGAGGAAAAAATATTGCCTTATGAAATACTGGATCCCAAAACATAACTGCATTTGAGAGTTTCTAACCCATTCAACCCACCAAACCTGCCAGAACCGTAATGAATCAAAGGTTGTGTCTCTAAGCCCAGGCATGTGTATGTGTTTATGTGGTTCTAATGATGGATTTGGGTTGGGACTGATCTCCCCTTTGGGCCAAGGTCTATGAGTCTAGTAGTTCAATTAAAACATTTAGGCCATGTTTGGATTCATAAAGAATCTCATCTCATCTAATCATTACAACTTCCCCAAATTCCCATACAAAATACAATAAACAATTCAACTTTTTCAAATCCCAAAACAAAAATATTATTTTAACAATATTTTATTCAACTTTCAACTCTCATCTCATCTGTGTAACCAAACCAGGTTACCATGAAGGGTCGCCAATGAGGATATGCAATAATACTGGAAAAAAAGAGACCATCATCCAACCTCAATTACCCAGCTAAATTAAAGCTAGATGGAAACAAAAAGACAACACTCTATTGAAAGAGAGTGAGTATCCTCATTTGAAAGAAGAAAGAGACACCACATAAACAAAGAAAAACCTTTTATTAGATTAAAGCCTTTTCCCTCTTAGAACATGTCCCAAGTTTATGATCGACTGACCCGTAACACATTAAGGTAACTGCATCTATAAGGACTAAACTGACCGAGTTCACATTAAGATTGTAGAAGCCTACCTCAAGCGCTCATGAGTCCTACTCTTCCAGTATTCTGCCGTTACATGTGAATCAATCATAGCACCAGCAACCAAAGGCAGGTGCTTGACATAGTCCAGTTTGAAGTAATGCCCACGCATTTCATGAATCCACCACAATACTTTTGGTAGAACACGAGGAACATTTTCCTTGAGAACAGCATCTAGCCATTTCCCAGCAACTGCTGTGTTCAAAACGACCAAATCAGCTTTGAGGGCTGTGTCTAAAGCTTGCTGACCCTTGGCAGAGAAGACCTAAAAAGTGTGTATATAGATGCATGATTAGAAGCAAGAGACATCAATCAACCCCTTCAAAATTAGCACCAATACTGCATATTAACCATATACAGGCTGAAATTTAACACACAAATAACAAAAAGATTTTCCGTAAGAAAGCCACAGCAACATTTTGGTCTAAATAGTAGTACTCTGAATATTAGACCGGGTACAGAAGGCAGACTGCTTCCTCTACCGTAAAAGATATAAAAATACTCACCCACTAGGAATTTGGGCTCAAGTGGTGACGGGTTGGCTGGGATTTGGTAGGCAATAGGTCAAAAACTTAACAAGCAAGACAAAAGATCAAATATATAAGCCAATAAATAAATTACCTGCACTCCTCGGTCTAACATCTTATGCTCCAAACTGTAAATAACCTCATCAGATTCTGGAGGCTTTTGGATTGTAATCCAACAAACCTCAGCACCAACACTTCTTAAAAGAAATGCAAGCTCCATCAGCAACAATGGTCCACCTGTAAGAATATGAACAAAAATATTTAAAACAACAAAGCGAAAGAAGATGTGCGTGCAGTTTTGTGAGAAAGAAATAAAAGGAATAATATCTTATGTAATATAGCATAGCACTTGAACGCAGAAATTGGTTTTGCAGTCCTCAATAAAAACTCAGTTATCAGCATATAAATAAATATATGAACTCAACTCGATAAAGCGTCAACATATGTTAAATTGGGCCTATTTTACTAAGGAATAATCAATTGTCAAGGTGTTTTACATCTCCCAATCATAGCATATATTATCTTAGACAAGCAAATGCCCCCCTAACGATAAATACTAGAGAACGAGCGAGAAATTTACAAAACCAAGTATCATTAAAAACTAACTAATAATGCAGTAAAAGAAAAATGAATAAATGATTTTGGATAAAGCAAGTTGAATGAAAGAAGCGATACGCAGAGCTACCGGAAAGAGAGAGCTCGTGCGAGACGAGCAGGACGAGCTTGGACTTCATAAAACTGAGTGGACTCGCCCTGGAGCCGGACCGCGAAACCGAGTTAACCCGCTTATCCACGATTTCGGGGTGGCGATCGCATGAGTCAAAGGCGGATCTGATGAAGAACGCGATCAACGTGGAGACAGAGAGCAGTAGAAGGAGAGCAAGGAGCCAGCGCTTGTGCAAAGCGACCCATCCGCTCGAGTGCTTCGCCATTGGTAGGGGTAGTAGGGGTTCGGACTGCGAGCTTGGCTACGAGCTTCTTCGGCATGTTAGGGTTTGGATTCGGGTCTCGGCGCGGTACTCTTTGCACATTTGGCTATGCGGAATTGACACTTGTAAAGAGTAAAGAGGGCTTTGGATTTTGTTGAGGATTTCGACAAACGACAATGGCGTTGGAACTTTGAAGCTTCGCAACCAGTCTATGGAGAATAGAGACAATCGACTTTATGAATAGTATCGTTTAAAATCCACTTGAGAATCGGTAACTTTATTCTTAAGGTTCGTCCCAGATATTTATGAGTTTTGTAATATATTGTATATTTTTTTTTTATATTTTATTGATATAATTGTTCAAAATAATTAATTTATATTAAAATAAAAATAATACAGTCAATTATATTAATAAAATATGTAAAAATAATTGTACATAAAATTTTTAGATATTTATTAGTTGTTGTAATTTGACTATTAAATTTAAAAGATCTTATGATTAATACATGGACGGTCGTTCTAGTTTGACTATTAAATTTTTAAAAGATCTTATGATTAATACATTGACGGTCAGAGTTTTCCACTGAATTGGATTGGGCGAAATTTGCTTCACTTATCTATAAATATGACAAGGTCTCATTCATTAAAACAATAGCATTCATTTCTTCACTTATCTATAAATTTGCTTCACTTTTACCGATGTTATTATTATTTTTTTAATTGGTCTTTTAAAAATTTTTTTATCTTTCAATACATTAGATTTCTTGATCAAGTAATATCATTAGAATTATGTTACATACATTCAATTACATGTATTCTTTACACACTTTATTAATGTAGCGAAACTCAACAATTATTTTATATTAAAAAAAAGAATGCAACCAATTACGTCGACTATGCATAAAGGAGTGCGTAAAAGTGACTACACATAAAATTTTAGTTATAATTATATTTATTAACATGATATTTTAAGGATATGGCGAGGAGTGGCAATATGTGACATGACCCGTTAACCTAACACGAACACAACATGATAATAATGGGTTTAGATTTAGTTTTAAAGGGTTCGGGTCAAAACGGATTGACCTGTAAAGACACGATTACTTAACAGGTTGATAACGGGTTAATCTGTTTTGATCCGTTAAGAAAGTTAAAGTTACAATTATACTCTTATACCTAAAAGTAAAATTGTTGAGATTTTAATTTCGATATTTTATTATTTGGATTGTAATTTTAGACTTGTAGTTAGTTTTATATTTTTTTTTATAGATATTATGATTTTAACATTTATATAAAATTATACTAAACTTAATCAAGTCAAACATGTTAATTTCAGGTCTGTTCAATCCATTTACATAAATCGGTTGAAACGGGTCGGGTCATGTCGTATTAACATATTTCGTAGTATTCAATAACGGGTCAAAATAAGTTGACACGACACGACCCGTTATATTAATGGGTCGTGTTAGAATTTGAGATTTTCACACAATAAACTTAACGGGTCGTGTTCGGATTGATCCATATAGTATAATATACATGCCTTGACACGACACGAACAAGACCCGTTAACACGATTTGACACCCCTACTATTTAAATAGTTCACACTTAATATATTACTTAGAGTATTAATAATTTAATATTGGTTTAAGCAAAATTTTAAGCTTATTTAAACTAATATGTCACTTTCTGCATTTTACTTACTCATTCGATATTTCAATCCAATGTTGTATTAACCATTCCACTTTCTATAATAAAAAATATTATTATTTATTATTTATAAATATTATTTATTATATTTAAATATAAATTCCTATGAGATATACAAGATAAAAAGATAGATTTGGTAAGCCTTATGAGATAGAAAAAACAATAATATCAGGCTGCATAAAGCTACATTAGCATTGACTTGTGCATAATTATATCCAAATTTGAGTTAAAAAGGACATCCAACTGGCTTTAGCTTACTTCAATCAATTTCATCCCACATTGATGTAAATATAATATGAGACAATAACAATTAAAAACGTTTTGCCTAAATCTATAATTCCTTGCATATTTGTTAAAACAGCTGTAGCAAAAGTCATTCTTAATTGATCTATGTTTAAGCCAATGTATAACATTTTTGAGATATTTTTAGTCAACTTTTGCATTGTACTGGCATTTGGTTAGCCAGTACTAGCTATGGGTGCATCTTGACTATTCTATGCCTACTTTGATGCAAGCATATTTTAGGTCAAATTAATCATATATATTAGGGTAGTGATAGGGTTACTACCTATTTATTATTTATAGTGTATTTATTTATTTTTTATTATTTTCTTTTAAGTATTTTTTTAACATCTTTAATCATTAAGAAAAAATTTAAAAAATATATAATTTTATTAATTGTCAATTCTTTAACCATTAAGTAAAATAAAATAAAAAATCAAATATAAAGAGAGTAGTAAATAGATAGTAAGAGAGTAATAACCCTATCATCTTCGTATATATTATAGCTTGCTAGATAAGATCGATGCCACTGCTCTAAATTAGAATTTGAGCGTCCTTCCAGTCAGACTGGCAATTATAGAATCTAACTTTTATTAATAGGTTTGAGAATAATTATTAGGTATTTTGGATAACACTTTGTACATGATATATAGACGGGATGAGTAGGAATTTCAGGTATCTAGTAATTTTCTTAGTTTTGGCATTCGGAATCTCAGAAAAAGCTTACAACTTGCCATAGCACCTGAAACAGATTGAAAACATATTGTCTCTATATTGATAACTGATACACAAGAGTACAAATATATACAAGTGTAATCCCATAATTCTTGGAGATCTAGAACATGTCTATAAAAAAAGGTAAGATAGCACAGGCTGGATGGATGATTTGTGGAGCTAGCTAGGGGCTTGATTTGCTGACTTTTTTGTCTGCACATTAGTTGGTGAAGCTTTGACCGAACCATTTAGGTAGGTTTGGAAGTCAATAATTCTCATCTCATCTTAACTCATTATTACACATTTTTCAAATTTTCATACAAAATATAATAAACAATTCAACTTTTTTAAATTCCAATATAGCTTTTTCAAATCCCAATCTAACTTTTTCAAATCCCAAAACTAAAAAATAATATTTTAAACTTTAAAATAAAACACAAAATTCTCATCTCAACCCCCAAACCGCCCTTAATGTAGAGGATATGCTGGCTTGATGCATGGGAACAGATTGTTCACTGTCACGCCATTGCAAGTTCAACAAGGACGAAGCAACGGTAAGCTTGGAACGGAGAGTTGCAAACTTTGGCACAAATAGGGGCTTGGTGAGGATGTTTGCAGGTTGATCCTTGCGGAAATAAAACGAACTTGAAGCTGTCCAAGACTAACCCATTCTAGTACAAAATGAAAATCAATGTGCTTGGTACAAGTATGAGAAATGAGGTTGAGCGAGAGATAAGTGTCATCAATATTATCAGTAGGGGTGTAAATTTAAACCGAAAAATCGGACCGGTTGGTCTGATTTTGAACCGGTCTGGTTAGGGACCGGTTCCTAGATTTGGAGGACCGGCCGGAACAGGTCCGGTTCCGGTTTTGAGATTTCCCGGATCAGACCGGACAGGTTGGGAAAATATATATATATAAATTTTATATAAAATTAATATTATACAAAATATTTTTTATATATAAGTTTTATATATAATATATAATTATATGTGAAAGTTGTATATATAATATATATAATTATATATCAAAATAATTTCATATTATAATTTATAAATTATAACTTAAAATGCTAATCTTAAATATGAACATTGTTATATTTGTAATTTGTTTGATCATATGTTATTAATATAAATTATAATTATATATAAGATAATGTTATATAATTTATAAAATAAAAGTTTAATCTTAAAGATTAAAATTTAATTGATCATATGCTTTAAACATAAAAATTTATATTAAATTATACTATATATAGTCTAATATATTATATAGCTATACTAATATATAAGTTTATAACTAATACTAATATATAACTATACTAATAGTCTAATATTAATACTATTATATAGTCTAATATATTATATAGCTATACTAATATATAACTAATACCAATAGTCTAATATTATTATATTAGTACTATTAATATATAATATAGTCTAATAAATTAATAATCATTATAACTAAATCACTATAGTCTATAACTATGTATTAAATGTATTACAAATATATTATAACTAATATTAATAGTCTAATATATTATATAAGTTTATAACTAATACTAATAGTCTAATATATTATATAGCAATACTAAATCACTAATATAATTATACTTAATCACTATAAGTTTATAACTAATACTAATATATAACTAAATTAATAGTATAATAGTCTAATATTATTATATTAGTTTTATTAGTATTAGATTTAGTTATACTAATACTAATAGTCTAATAATCACTATAAATAAATCACTATAGTCTATAACTATGTATTAAATGTATTACAAATAAATGTAAATTATCATAATCATTTTAAAAAAATAAAAAAATAAGAACCATCTACATTGAATAAAACAACAGGAAACGGGGCCGTTTAGACTTCCAGAAGGCACAATAAACCCTAATTCTAAATCGAACCTCACTCTGCACTCAGTCACTCTCGTCTCTTCCTCAGTTCCTCACCCCTACTACCGACTGCTTCACTCTGCCCCACTCTGCCCCACTCTTATCTCTGCCTCGCCTCAGTGCCGTTTCTTCTCTGCCACGCCTCTCATCTCTGCATCTCTGCCCCACTCTCGTCTCTGCCTCGCCTCTCTGCCTCGCCAGTCGTAGGCTAGCCTCTCGTCACGACTCACGGTAATGTTTCTCCTTTTTTTTTTTTCTCATTTCATTACTTGTTAGATTTAGTCTTTTAGATACATACCTCATACTTGAATCATTTTGGCCATGTGACAGAAAACTAAGACCTAATCGAACTTGGGTTCAGGGACAGAGTAACGGGGGAAGGAAAAAAACTAAGACCTAAGAGCTAAGCCTGGGTTCAGGGACAAAGTAAGGGGGAAGGAAAAAAAGAGAGTAGAAACTTAGAATGTTAGTGTTACAGCTGGGATTTGGGTATGTAGATTTATGGCATGTAGATTTGGATTTGGAATCTGTAATAATTTATGGCATGTAGATTTGGATTTGGGTAATAATAACATAGAATGATTATGGATTTGCTTGTAAGAACTTGTTATGGCATGTAGATTTGGGACATGAAATCTGTAATCTGTAAGTTTAACATAGAATGATTGTGAAGATTGTAAAGATTGTAATTTGCAACTCAATGACCAGAAAATCAGACCGGATCGGACCAAAAACCGGTAGGACCGAAAGTACCGGTTTAGGAGGGTAACCGATGTGTTATCGGTTTTGAAAACTGTAGGACCGGTACATACCGGTCCGGTCTTAGATTTTGTCCAAAACCAGACCCGTTACACCCCTAATTGTCACACTAAGAGGGAGGTTGAGGCAAATAAACACCAAGTTCTCAAAAGAAATCTTGTAGCCATATTAATTTAGCTGTTAAGTTGGCTAAGGCTTTTTACTCAGCCTCAGTACTGGACTAAGCAACTATTTATTGCTTGCAAGAGCTCCATGAAATTAAATTATTGCCATAGAAAATTAGATAGCCACTTATAGAACGATGATCATTGGGGCAACGGGTCCAATCCACATTTGAGAAAGCCTGGAGAAGATTAGAAGAATTTGGTTTTATACGAAGACTATGCGTGAATGTGGCCTTAAGATAGCGCATGATGCATTTGACAACTGTCTAATGGTTGACAGTGGGACAATGCATATATTGGCAAACACGGTTGACTACAAATAAGAGATCAGGCCTAGAGAGCAAAACATATTGAAGGGCTCCCACTGTGCTACGATAGAGTGTAGGGTCGTCAAAAGCATCACCATCAAACAGTGTGAGGTATGAGGTGAAGGCAATGGTGTGGTTATGGGTTTGGCATTAGTCATATTTCTCCCGTGAAGGAGGTCCATGACATATTTTTGTTGAGAAAGGATATGTCGTCAGAATCAAATTGTGCTTTAACCCCTAGAAAATAATGAAGTTGGCCAAGATCTTGAATGGGAAAGCTATTCTAAAGGTGTCACAAGAGAGAATCAACCACTTGAGATGATGAGCCTATAACGAGGATATCATCGACATAGACTATAACAAATAGCTCCAAATTGTGCTAGTGGTAGATGAAGAGAGAACTATCAGCTTTGGATGAGAGAAAACCGAATTTAAGTAGCCAAGAACTGAGCTTAGCAAACCATGAACGGGAAAGCCTTCTTAAGGCCATAAATGGCCTTTTTGAGCTGACAAACATGCTGAGGATATTGTGGGCGAATAAAACCAAGCGGCTGGGGCCATAAATACTGATTCGATAAGATCATCGTGCATAAAATAAACGTGTTGTTAACATTAAGTTGTCGAATCTACCATTTCCATGTGACTGTAAGAGACAAGATAAGCCAAATAGGTAGCGGTTTAACAACCGGACTGAAGGTTTCAACATAGGCCATGCCAGATTGTTGATGAAATCCTTTGGCCACTGAATGCTATCGTCTGCATTTTTTTTCAATTGATACACCCATTTGCATTTGATAATATTCATTTGAGGAGTGGCTGGAACAAGTTTCTAGGTGCATTGCATAAAAGAGCATCGAACTCGTCGTTCATGGCTTGTCATGATTCTTGGTACTTGGAAGCAGTGGTAAAACACGTGGGTTCTTAAGCAATAGAGTTTGTTATGGTGAGGAGATCATGCAAAGGATAGGGAATGGTACCGTCGGTGCGAGTTTTGGGACATTGAATTTGATTTTGGAGCCTTGTTCACATTTGATGTGTACAGAGGTTAGCAGATTGGTCTGAAATGAAGGTGTTGGCTGGTGTAGAGACAACCATGGCGTCAGGAGTATTTATTGGGGAAGATGACACTGTGGTGGCACATCAGACTTGTGTAAGTGGAATTAGTAAGACATTAGGGCTTGATGCCGAGGACTGATGTGGGCCTGATCATGTGGGATCAAAGTCAACTGCTGGTGATGAATCGACTGGTGGTGAATGGCCATGGATTGTATTGTTCTTATTCCACTCATTGAGGAGTGTTTTCTGGTAACCTACCCAATATCAACTCTTGTATCAGTAAATGAGTGTGTATAACCCTTGTGTGTGTAGAAGGGGTTCTACACAAGGAATAATTGAATTACCACGTGTAAGATGATTGCAAGTATAAAGGGTGTTTTACATGGATTCTTTGTAGCGGTACTGCTCAAAGGTGTAATAGGTTTCTATCTCCACCTAAAGGAGGTTGGATAGTGAATTTGGGAATCCTCAAGGGGTAGCTTAAGGCAAGGACGTAAGCAGTGGGGCTGAACCTCGTTAAAATACTGAGTTTGCTTCTTTTACCCTTACTCTTTATATTTACTGTTGCTTCATATTTGGTTCATATTTTATATTGTGTATTTGGTTTATAATTGCTGATTTTTAAATCCAACCCAATTCACTCCCCTCTTGTGTTAGTCATCTGGGTAACAATTGATATCAGAGCAAGGGCTTTTTTATAAGATTAACTATATTTTGAGTTAAGATCTTATGACTAACATTACAGCTACATTTGTTGAAGGGCTCTAAACATTAGAAAAAAAAATATATCCAAAGGTTTTTGAGAATGAGACGGTAACAAATAAAAGGGTAGATTATGACTTTTAGCTTGTTTACAAAATTGCAAATGGTAAAATTCTTATTGCTAGAAATAGGAGGTTGATTTGAAAATAAAATATGCTTGACTAGTCGAAGAGATGGATGCCCAAGTAGACTGTGCCAAGTATCAAGAGAGGCTCGTCCACCCGTTCGGGCCATTCTGGGTCCGGGTCAATTTTTTGATTTTTCAATTAATTGTTACACCCCTAATAGTGACCCTTCGTTGTAAATATTGTGTATTGCTATTGGAATTTGGAAGGAAGATCTTAATGCGTTGAGCCAAGCCCATACTATCCTACCCATGATTTGTGAAAAGAGTAAACCGGAGGAATCTGAAGAAATTGGGCCTAGACGACGTCCACCACAAGAAGGGGATTCAATCAGCGGCTCATCCCCTCTCCTGATTAAATTGGGCCCGATGCCTATTATTGATGGCCGTATCCCGCCGTCACCATGAAAAGTGGGAATGATCGTGACAGACGGGTTTCATGAGGAACGATGCAAAAGTGAACCCATGACAACAGTTAAAAAGGCAAAAAGCTATAGAAGACAGGAAAGCGATACCCAGTCTCTGGATCCTTGAAAAACGGAAGGAGAGTTCATTGACTTTAACATCGGAGGCTTCCCAGCTTCAGCCAACCTTTCCTTCCTCCTCTTGCAGGTAGCAGGTTGTAGACAACTCCTTTAATGGGCAGTACACAAAACAAGTCCTAACAGCTGGCGCTGTCTATGGGATCCAATCTTATTTTGCTTAACAACAATAGCGTGCCTTTTGTATGCTGGCCCCCACATGCTTGCGCCCAACATTTGATCATCAATCCTCACCCATGAACATGGAAGGCAAAATGGCGGAGATGGAGGAACTAATAAAGAAACTGATGGCAGACATTGAGGCTCTGAGGCGAGTTGGCAAAGTGCTAAGGAAACCTAGCGAGAAACTCGGGGAGGATGCCAGCCTGAGTAAAGCTAAGCAAATGGAGGGAGAGTCACAGGCCATTGGCGAGGTACGCAGACGAATGAGCGATGAGCTATGGGGCCTTAAAGATAAGTACGAGGAGATGGCAAATAGATTGGGAGGGTCCTCATCTATAGATCAAATACTAAGCAACACAGACTTGTTGTGTAGTCTAGAGGTGATGGCAGTGCCACTCCCGCCCAAGTTCAAAGCCCCCCCAGATAGAAATGTATGACAGATCCAAGGATCCGATCGAACACTTAGAAACTTTCAAAACCCACATGACACTAGATCGCTTCTAGGGAGAGATAGCGTGTCGGGCATTCCCCCTCACTCTGAAAAGTTCTGCTCAACCATGATTCAAGACTCTCTGGTCGGGCACCATTCACAACTTTGAAAAGCTTGGTCGACAGTTCTTAACTTAATTCATGGCTAGCCGAAATAGAAGATGACCAGTCGCTTACTTACTCACCTTGAAGCAAAGGGAAGAAGAAAGCCTGGAAGCTTACCTATATCGCTTCAACAAGGAGCGACTGGCCACTGATGATCAAGATGAAAAAATCACATTGGTGGCACTTCTGGGAGGCTTGTGGCCTTTTAGCTCATTTATGGTCGAAATCGCAAGGAAGACCTCTATGAACTTGCGGGAATTCATGGATTGGGCAGACGATTTTGTCAATGCTGAAGGCATCCTTCAAGCCTTGACCACGCCCCAACAAGCTAACTCCGATTGGACCACTGCAACCCCTAAATAGTTCATGGGGGAAAGGTCCTCCGAAAAAGAGCCCCAAGCAAGGAAAGGGCAGAGGGACAAAAGAGGCAATGTCAGGAGCTCCGTGAAGAGGGCGTAGACGAGTATAAGCATGCAAATGAGGGATAGTGAGCAGCTGAGGGAAGGGAGCATTCACGATTGAAAGGGCCACCCATACTGTCCTTACCACGAGGAGGAGGGTCACCAGACCGAAGACTGCCAATACTTAAGGCAAAAAGTCTTGGATGTGATCCGTGGTGACATCAAGCAGGAGATCCAAGGGGAGACCCTGAGGACGCTCAACGCCCACTGCCCAACACCTCTCCAGGCAAACAAGCCAGAACATATGGGTACCGCGATGGGGTCAGCGGAGCAAAGTCCCAAAAAACGGCCTATTAGAAGAAGGGAAGTGAGCCCCCCAGACTCATGTCGCAACAATGTACCATTAAGAGAAATCCATACCATCGCAGGGGACATGCCAGGGGAGGAGCCTTGACTTCGAGAAGAAATGCCTATGCCAGGAGGGTGAGGTATCAAGAGATTTTTAATGTCGATAGGTCGTCCAAACAGGCCTGAGCCCAAAGAACCTCCACCACAGCTTTTGATGACGTCGATCGCGAAGTAGTCATCTATCCCCATGCCTTGGTGGTAACTATGCTAGTGGTCAACTACACCACCTGGAGGATACTGGTGGACGATAGCAGCTCGTCCGACATCCTCTTTTAGGAAGCTTTTGCCAGATGGAATCGGCTTAGACAGGTTGCACCCTTCCCCCATGCCGCTGAGAGGGTTCTCTAGCGATGTCGTGCAGCCCATGGGAGGGATAACCATCAATGTGGGATCGGGCAAACTCTCCACGACAACCATGACGAACTTCCTGGTGGTCAAGGCACACTCCTCTTACAACGCCATATTAGGCTGACCAACCATGAAAAGTCTAAAGTTGGTGACTTCAACCTACCATCTGAAGATGAAGTTCCCAAAGGAAGAGGACGTGGGGGTCATGTTCAGGGAATGTGTTGTGGTGAGAGAATGCTACGAGTGAAAGCTTTGAGAAGGGGGCAAAGCAGACCCGATTGCCCTAGCTAGATAACCATGGGCACCCCAACAACTATTTGGATGCAGTGTACTTATTTTTGTCCCTTTAGTGTACCAACCCCCATGTAAAAAGCCATTCATACAAAAACGGAAAGGGGGAAACACCTCTCCCAAGTGTGCCACTCTTCCCTCGCCTGCTAGTGCGGTCGATCCCGAATTCCGCCTAGCCCCCCAGGCAAATGCTCTATGCCCACACCTTGACGGCGGAGGGGGGAATCCCAAGTGTCCCTTTCTTCCCTCGCCCGCTAGTGAGGTCGATTTTGGATCTCTCCTGGCCCTCAAGGTCGATGCTCTATGCCCACACCTTGATGAAGGAGGGGGGGAACACTTATCGCAAGTGTCCCACTCTCCCCTCGCTCTCTAGAACGATCGATCCCAGATCTCGCCTGGCCCCCGAGTCCGATGCTCCGTGCTCGCACCTCAGTGGCGAAGGGGGGAACATCTCTCCCAAGTGTCCCACTCTCCCTTCGCTCGCTAGAGAGGTTGATCCCAAATCCTGCTTGGATACATGGTGGTCGAAGCTCCGTGCTCGCGCCTAAGGGTGTAAAAGTTCCTGTCCGAATCGAAAAAACTGGCTTGCCTGGACCGAAAATTAGTTTGGTCGGTTCTGGTTCTCCATTTTTGGGGCCAAATGGGTGGTCCGATCCCAGGGTCTGTGAGTTATAGACTGGACTGAACAGAAACCAACCGAACAATTATATTTTTTAAAAATATTTTTCACTATATATAATATATTATTTTATATAATAATTGTATAAGTTAATTATGTAATTTTCATCTAAGCTATTATTATTGACCATATAAAATGTTAAATGATATATTCAGTCAATTAATAATATATCATACAGTCATACATACTATACTATTTACATTTAATTAAAGTAATTGAATATATATTTTTTTGATGGAAATAGACTTCATTTCATTCAATGAATCGAAGTTACAACTGTGAGTTATCAATACAAGAAAAATCTAAACTATAAGCCAAACTACGCATCTGCTCTGGGGCATCCGAGCACACATTGTGGCGGATATTGTCTTAACTTCTCAAGAACTCTCTCTTAATAGAGAAAGCGCTCTGTAAAAACTTTACTGAATAGCCCCTCCATCCTCCTAGGGAGGCGGAGTACGGGACACTGCTGCTATGGACACCAAGTCCAATAGCCTATTTCTTCTTCATTAATAACTAAACAACTAAAATTATAATACAAAACACAACAAAAACAGTAGAACCACAAGCACTAGCATGAGCCTAGATGGCACGCCCACCGCAAGCATCTGCGTCACGAGCCCAGACGGCACGAGCACCCATCTCTCACACGGACAGCAGCCCCCACTGCACAGGCCGGCCGTATGACCACCAGCCCTAGCATTGCCCGCCACTCTCGACCAGCTCTTGCCCTAGATTGTGTCTGATCTAGCTGCTCAACACCTCACTCGGGTCAAAAATGAAGAAAAGGAACAAAAGGAAAAAACACTATACAGAACACAAAATGACGGTAGTGGCGCGTGCAAGACACACACCACTCTGGGAGAAATGTCGACGGTTGATCGTTGAAGTCCTGGAGTCAGAGGTCCCAGAAAAGTTGAGCGTTGCGTCGGTAGAAGGCTCATTGGTGGCATGTGAAGGCCACGCGCCGACGAGTTTCGAAACTTCCCCCCGCGCGTGGGGCCTACCCTCCACTCTGGTTGGCTCTGCATTCGGTGGACGTGAAGATTGGCTGCTGGGTAGCATCCAGGTGGGGCACGTGTTAGCTAATGGGAGCTGGAAAGTCCCCGATTGGCAATCCTCCCTTATTTGGCCTGAAAAAACACAAAAACAAAAACTAAAACACTACACAGGAAAAGAAAACGGACAGAGAGGAAGGGAGGAGGGAAGGAAAGAGGGAGGGGGGAAGGAGCTGAAGCTCCCACCCCCTTCAGCCGGATCTAGTGTTTGGGAGTTTATAGAGAGGGGAGAGCATTTTAGAGAGAGAGGGATCGTTTTTGTGGTTTTCAGTTCCTCACCTCATCAATTTATATTTTTTTAAGATACCTAAGTTGAAAGCAAGTATTAATAATATATGCTATCAATTAATAATATATCATAAACAAGGTGATTGATAACCTTTTTTGGATAAAATGGGGTAAAATGTCCCGATTTGGGTCAAAATTTGGGTTAAAAAATATAGAACTTCCCCATTTGGTGTTGGGTCGGACCAAACCAACCGATACTTAATGGTCTAGTCCAGTCCAAAAGGAAATACGGTCCGGTCTAGGGTGGGAAGAGGGTGGACCGAAGTGGTCCGGTCCGGTCCCAAAAACACCCTATAGATTGACTAGAACGAACAAAATTCACCCTTACTTGTGCCTCATTGACCGAAAGGGGGAACATATTCGCAAGTGTCCCATTCTCCACTTACCCGCTAAGGCGGTCGATCTCGGATCCCTCATCGCCCCCAAGGCCAACGCTTCGCACTTACGCCTCACCTATGCAACATAAATGGGGAACACCTCCCCCAAGCGTTCAACTCTCCCCTCCTTGCCAGTGACCGTTGACTTAGGCCTAAGTCACAAAGGAGAGTTCCATGCAAGGTCTGGGCTAGCTAGGGATCATGTGCACGGGGATAGCTATGCCTAGACCCACGATGAAAGGAACACAAGAACCAAGACAACAGACAGCAAAGCCATGCATGCAAAAAGAAGAAAGATGAAAGTTCAAGAGGAAACCTTGTTCATTGATAACAAGTTTAAAAATACTAGGTGGGAACCCTAGTAGAGGATTCCCAGAAAAAAAAGAGTTAGGGTCGTTGGCGAGGTGGCGGGGCAGAGAAGGTGTTAGGCATTAGACCATGCCCCAAGGAATCAAGAGAGAGACGATTTGCTTGAGTCGGGGCAAACTGTGCAAGATCCAAAGCCCTAGTGAGAGCAGCGAGGATTGACATCTAGGGCTTCTTTTGTTCTCTAGCCCTCGGAAGTATTCGTGACTCCAAGCTTGGTTGAAGAGGTGCTTGGCCATGTAAGCTCGAGAGTAAACTGGGCAAGTTTCACATTAGCCGTAGCAAGCTCGACGTCCAGTTTTGTCACCGTTTTGCCCTGAGACCCCCCTTCTAGTTGCCTATCGGACTCAGACAGCTCCAAGAGTTGGGACTCAACTGCCTCCTTACCTTCTCGTAGCTTGAAACATTGTGCTGTCAGTGTGTCCTTCTAGGACTGTAGCCAGTTCAGGCACCCTTATGAGTCATGGACACCACCTTTGCTAGGGTAGCAAAATACTCTTCCCAACACCTTTGAGTCTCCTTTGCCTCCTCTTCTAGGCGGCGTATCCTTGCCTACTCTAGTCCCTCTCCTCGACGGCGATGGTTGTGGTAGACTATAGACGGGAGATCTCCTACCTCAAAGACTCCTTCTCCGCTTGGAGATTAGACGCCACCTTGTGTTGGTCCTTGGCGAGCTGCCAAAGGAGTCTATTCTCCTCCATGATCTCGTCGTAGGCCATCTCAATGCATTCCAATGTGGCACTAAAGCGAAACATCTCGTTATACACACGTCCGCCCAATGTGGGCAAGGTTGCTGCTTTGTTTTCCACTTTAGCTTTATTGTCCACCACCTAAGCTACCAGCAGCTTGATGCCCTACCAAATAAAACATTGGTTAGGGATATTGTCTGAAGGAGACAAAATCGTGAGAGAAGAAAGTAGGACATGTCGAAGAAAAGATGTTGTTCAGCTTAGCGGTCATCGCCTTGATCACCTCCGACTTGGCGCTGCTTGTAGATGTTTCAGCGGGGTGGGATGACTAGGCCCCCTCATCGGTCCGAGTAGCTGACATCCCATACGGACCAATTGTGAAGGTGTTGGAAGCACCCGGAGCTTGTGAAGGGTCGGGGCAATGCAATAACAGCCCCTTTTGGTTGTTTCTGATCTCTGGTTATTCCCCGTGGTGTCAATCGGCCGAGGTTCCCAGTCGGACTCAGTAATTTGGGGGGGGGGTCACAGTCAGGCCCTTGACGAAGGAGAAAACTCCTATATAAAAGTTGGCCTAGGAGGTAAAGACAATCCATATACAATATATTTAAGTCTTAATAAATTGTATATATCTATATACAATATATTTATTTATATATATAAATATAAAAATATTTTTTTATATATGTGGAGTGTAGTGGGGGGCGGGGCCCCACTAGGGTCATCCCGCCCCCCGCCCCCGTTGGTCCTTCTCCATGCTGGGTGGTGGACCCCGCCCCCACATGGGTGGGCGGGCTACCCCCTTCGCCCATTGGGGGGAGGGGCCCCCGCTGCCCACCCCTAGTAGGGGGCCCCTTAAAAAATTCCCTACCTCTCACATGCGAGCGATCGGACGCAACCACAAAATTGTCAATGTTCACCAGAGACGGAAGCATGTCTGTCACCACCTCCTCCTCGTGTTCCCAGACCCAGGCGTACACCAGCTGGATAAGGGCCCTCTCCTGGTCGAGTAGGTCAAACTGGACCCACTAGTCATCGGGAGCAACCCCCTAGTCAAATTAATCGAAAACTCGTTGGCAGTGGCCTCCCCAGGGGGAACTCCCACCCATCCCCCGACACCAAAAGGAACTTACTTTGCCATCTCTTGGCTTTGGAGTAGCACAGCTTAAAACGGGCAAGTTTGAACTTTGTCCTGGCCTTGAAGTAACAAATGTTTCCTTATAGTGGCCTTGAAATTGGTATACTCCTCCCCCAAGGGCTCCAAAACCATGTGCCACACTACACAGCACACCAAAAGGGTCCTCCATGTGAAGGGGTATAGTTGAGCTGGAGCCAGACCCAGGAAATCCAAGACATTGCGGGTTGGGTGGCAAAAGGGAGGCCTGAGCCCTTGAGAGAATGCGCCGACGTTTAGAGCAACCGTCTCTGAGTTACCCGCTGAGTCGACGGAGTTATGGCCAGACTCGGGAAGTTCCAGGACCACCTACCTGGGATTGAATACTGCCCATGAAGAGCATCCAAAACGGTAGGGCCTAAGGCAGAAGTTCAGGTAGATCCGTTGAAGGAGGAAGGCCTATTGCGAGAAACATTCCTTGAGGCCATGGAAAATGTTTCGGTGGAAGGGTATGGCATGAAAAGTAAATGGTGGGAAGAAAGAAGGGAGCAGTCGGCAGCAAGGAAATGCCAAATCAAATGAAAGCTATGGCAGAAAGCTAAAATGGAATTAAATAGGATGAGGGGCGATGGTTGGAGAACCCAAGCATTAGATGCAATGGGACAAGATGAAGCAACAATTACTCATGTTCCTGAGAAAGATTATGAGAGAAGAAGTGTCAAGGAGTGGGGTAAATTTTTTAATTCCCTTCACTGTGGCGAGTAGGGAATTCGCGGGGTAGCTGGAATAGAGATCTAAATGCGTTGGGCCAAGTCCATACTATCCTACGAGGCCCAACTCTCCTCTTTAGATATCCATCGCAACGTGGATGGATATCATTACCATCTCAATGTAGAGATGGTTGCAAACCATTCTGTTCTGAGTGGATGTTGCCACCCCAGTTTGAGGTGGTCATAGACCATCTTGTTTGGGATTGTCTTGTGGCCACCTCACGCTGAGATGGCCGCAACAAATTAAATTAGAATAGTAGCCGGTCATATCTTGAAAATAGGGTTACTCCTCTTCAGACGATCAGATCACCATTTTGGAATGGAGGGCAACCACCCTTGTATTTTTATTTTAAATTTTGAATTTGTTTTTAATTTCAAGTTTTGATTTAGTGGATGTGGGACATTTTCTCATTTATTGATAAAAAACTGATGTGTCGGATTTTGGTTGAAAAGTGAAAGATCTTAACTCATTACACGAAATCATAATTGAAGATAAATTTTAAAAGAAATGGTATTCCACTATATTGGATGGCGTGCCACATTTAAATTAAGGTATATATATATATAAATAATATCTCTTGAGATCAAGGAATGAAATGCGTTCTTAGGAAATAAAAAAAATAAAAGAAATGAAATTTTTTTAGTACTCTAAAAGCCAAAAGGATTAATGAAGAAGGCCGGCCCTAGTTTTTAGAGAGAGAGAGAGAGAGTTCTCCTTCTCTCTAAAACAGCGCAGGGGAGGGGAGGAGCTTCGGCTCCTCCGTCCCTCATCTCTCATTCCTCTTCTCCTTAGTTCTCTCTTTTCCTTTTCTTTTTGGATGTTTTTTTCCAGGAATAAGAATGGTGGAAGGATATCGCATACCGATGTCGGTGGGAGATGCCTCTGTCCGAGGTACTCGAACAACTACACATCAATGGGCTCCTCCACACGTAGTGTGGCCCTGGAGGTCTTGAAGCGGAAAGGTAACGACGGGTCCAAGGCCTTTTTAGGACCTAAGGCCTTCCGTTATCATGCTTTTCGAGTTCCCCATTTGGTTTTTAGTGCGAGTCGTGTAAGGACTATGGACACCACCTATCTCCACATTGATATGATATTGTCCACTTTGAGCCTAAGCCCTCATGGATTTGTTCTTGGGCTTTACCCCAAAAGGCCTCATACCAATGGAGATATTTGTCCATCCTTATATACCCATGATCCTCCCCTCGAACAAAGGACCACCGAGCCACCCCTCAAACGATCATCCATCCGTCCACTCTCTACCAACCAGGATTCTCCACTCCACTGCGTTGGAAGCACACGCCTTACATGGAGTACCACCTGTCTCGAGAGCTTGCTCTATCCCAGATCAACTCCTCTTCATCGTCATGAAGAATCCGGAGCACACCGTCTGTCCAATAAAGCTCATCCACGGATCCCATCGTAAGCAAACAGGGGCCCACCACTTTCGTTCGGCATTCCGAGGATTCATCTACCATGACTAACTCTGGGGCATGGCTCTGATACTACTTGTAAGGACTATGGACACCACCTATCTCTACATTTGTATGATATTGTCCACTTTAGGCCCAAGCCCTCATGGATTTTCTCTTGGGCTTTACCCCAAAAGGCCTCATACCAATGGAGATATTTGTCCATCCTTATATACCCATGATCCTCCCCACTTCTAGCCAATGTGGGACTTTGGTTGTATACCCAACAAGTCAATGCCGGCCATAACGATCTCCAAGCTCCTCATCCCAGACCTAGATAGACACAGTAAGATGTTATCCGTTCCTTAGTTCCGAAGAGGGATATCGAGACCAGTTCGTCCGGTAGTTGCCAGGGTTATTTACTTTCCTCCAAGGTTGAAAATGCGAATCTATACTTTTTCAAGATATAATCCGTTATTTTCCCATGTATTTTTAATTTATGTAATGTTTTTTGTTTTTAGAAAATAAAAAATCAAAAAACACATATTCTCTTGGACTTTGTCCGAAGAGCGTGTTTTCTCAACTCCGTCTTAGACGGAGTGTGAGGTTTTGGTGCATCCTACTCCGTCGAAGTAGGAGTTTGGTTAACTCTATCTTGGACAGGGTTGTGCTACCTCTTAGACTTTTAGTCTGGAGAGGTTTACAGCTTGGATTAGACTATGTCAGTCACAATGTGGACTGGGGAGCTATTAGTGTTTGAAGTTGGCTTGTAATGTATTTTTCAGGTCAAGTTGTAATGTCCGATATTAATGAATGCAGTATGCTTTTTATCAAAAAAAAAAAAAAAAAAAAAAGCCAAAAGGATTGGTTCTCCAACCCTAGCTATAATATCTTTATTTAATTTAATTTTATTATATTAGTGGATGGATAGGATTAACCTAATATTCCCATTATCTTTGTTTTCAGACTAAAGCGTTAGCTTTTTCTATATATGTCCGAACCTTCAAAGCATGCAAACACCTATAATTACGAAATAAGATTGTCAGATTATATGAAATGTCAACATGCATGCATAATGCAGAAGAAAACAAAAATTTAAATAGATCCACAAAAAAATATGTAAAAGAGAAGACCCATGCACGCAACATCTTGGAAGCTGCATGAGGATTTAAGCAACTCCATCTTCTAGAAAAAAAATGGGGGTAAGTTATTGCACATCTTTCATACATCTTTATTAAATAAAATTTTAAGTTAGAATATCAATTTCATACTTTTACAATTCCAGACCTTGATTTTTAACTTTTGTAAAATTGATATATGAATTTAAAAAAAGTCAAAATTAGATATCTCCATCAATCTACTATTAGATATATTAACTTTCTCTTTAACAGGTTTGCTCGAGTGGGGAGAGCATTGAGGCATGCCCTCTAGAGAAATGTCTTAGTTGCATTTGGGATTCTCAAGTTCCAGAGCTTGGTCCAGGGGTCGTTGGGATTGCTTTGATTTGAGGATTGACCCAGCTGTTGGATGTTCAGTTCAGTGAGCATGTGGTATGCATTCTTTGCACTAAACTCCCTAAGGTGGTGCATCTCCAAATAAGTCTGTCAGGCTTGGGGTAGGGGCTTAGTGGAATTTCATTGATTAGCTTTGCATCCTCTTCTATAAATAAAGCATGGATCATGTCAGCTTTCCATCGGTTGGTTGCTTAATCTATGAGGCATGAGACTTTGATGTCCCCTTGTAGAAATTTGAGAGTTCTCTTGTAATACCCGCGTCCTACTACGTAGGTCCTTACTTCATTTCTTTTAATTTAATTTCTTAAGTCAAATATTTTGAGATAAAGATTATTTTTATTATTACTTCAACTATTTTATTTTGAGATGAGTATGTCTTATTTTTTTTAAAACTAAGATGAGTATGTTTCATTTTTTTAAAAGTATGATTTATTAAAATGAGTCAAAAATATTATTTTCAAGACTTTAAAATATTTCACTTAAGCCATTTAATTTTATTTATTTATGGAATAGCCCAATTAATCCCATCCCTTGGATTGATAGGTGAAAAGCATTTTTGAGATGGAGAGATCTCCACCATCCATTTTCCAAGCTTATGTGATAAGCTTTGACCCATTTGACCCATTCTTTATCTCTTGACCGAAAGCTCCAAGGGAAACAATTAATTCCACTTCCATCTTTTTCTTACACCAATCGGTTAAGTCAACAAAGGAGAAAAGAAAGAAGACAAAACTTATCCTAAACATCACCTACTCGTTGGTCAATACCCCAAGAAAGAAATAAATTTCCATTTTTCCTTTATAAGATAAGTCTTTTGACTTATCAACTCACCTTCTCCCATTAAATCTATCGGCTTCCTCAAGAATTTTCCCTTCCCTTCTCCTTTCAAGCCGATGCAAGCTTTTAAGACAAGCCAAAGAAATCCTCCTTCAAGCTCCCATCGTCCAAGCCACCCCAAGCTTCCAAGGGAAGCCATTTATCTCCCTCCCACTCTTGCATCCGATTAGCTTCCAAGAGAAGCTCTTTAAATTTTTCCTTCCTCTTGCACCCTTCGGATTAAGGCATCAAAGAGAGGAGAGAGAGGCCAAAAGTGATCCTAAGGCATTCCCTTTCCCCCCATACCGTCAGTTTCACCCAAGAGAAAAATAATAAAAGGTTTTCATCTTGTTCCTCCAAGCCGAATCATGCACACCTCTCTTCACCCCCTCTCTTTTGTTCTTCAAGGAACCAACTCCTCTTATCATCAAGCTTTTGATTCCATAGCAAGGTAAGAGCATCCTCAACCCCTCTCTTGTGTATTTCAAAACCTAGCTATAGTTTAATCAAGTGGGTTTTCCTTCGATGATTTTGATGTTTCGGTTTTGGGGTTCAAAACAGTGATATCATATTGCTCTTCATCCACACGGTTGTCACTCTATTTGATCTTCCACTTGTGTTTTGGAAGGGGCTAAGGTAAAAATCCTAATTTAACTTATTTACTTTTAATATGATTTTGGAAGCCTTTTGAGTTGTTTAAGCTTATGTTTTGATGTATTTAATTTTCTATATTGCAAATAAGTATGTGTGCTCTATTTTTCGCCCAAACTGAATATGTTAAAGTAGGTTTTTGTTATGTGATTTCCTATATTTCGAATTTTGCTAAGTTATTCTTAAACTTGGTTTAATCATAAATGATGATTATAATGATTTTAATTTATATATATATTGGTACCATGTGGCTTTATTGATGTTGGTTGGTAATCTATTTTAAGATGCTAGAGGTTTGGTTTAGAGGTTTGCTTAGTTCTATAATTTTATACCTTGCTTTTAAGGGTATTAAATGAGTAAAACATAAGCTTAAGTCTTTAAAAGTTTTAAGGTTTATTAAATGGGTAACCTTGTTATATTTTATGTTATGTTTAATTTTAAAGAGGTGGCAAGCCTGTTATTTACTTTCATGAGTTTTTTTAAAACATTTGAGATGAAGATTTTAATGTTTTGGCTTAGTGCCATGCTTGGTGGGTAGACGAATGGGTTAAGGGAACGTTTAATTCCAAGTTGGAATTTAAGTGAGTGTGTGAGCGTATCGATTAGTAAGGTTCAAAGTAAGGTGGATGTTAATATATCTACCTCATTTTATTGAATAGGACTAGGAGTCTAGTTTCAAGTTCAAATGGACTCGCTAGTAAAGCTTGCAGGTAAGTAGCTATGACCATGCTTCTTACACCATGCTCTCTTTATGAAAGAATATCTCTCTCATTGTAAATGTTCCTCTAATGAAAAGAATAAATGTATATAGTATGTACAAGCTCTTTCTTGATAGCCCTTGTTAAGTACCCTATCGATTATAATTGTGTGTATATGTATAAGGTAATGCATGTATGTAGGTCCTAAGTCATGAGATTTCCCTGCATGTTCTCTCAAGAAATTTATGATTATTCCTATATGTAGTATAGCATGAAAAATATATTTTGTTCATGAGAATACATATGCATTAAACTAAGAAAGATGATGAAATTGGTTTAAATGTAAAGGAATGGAAAGGAAAGGAACGTCTCACGTTTTATTATTCAAATGATGCTTTAAATGAGTTTTAAAATGTCCCTATGAACTGATGCTTTAAATGTCCTTGAGAACTGACGTTTTAAAATGTCCCTGAGAACTATCGTTTTAAAGGATGCCATGAACTGACATTTTAAAGGAAGTCTTGAAAAGTGATGTTTAAGCCTATGCTTTTTAATGATGTTTAAGCTCGTGCTTTTTGTTTAAGCTTGTGTTTTAATGGTATTTAAACTCGTGCTTTAAATGATGTTTAAGCTTACGTTTTTAAAACGATGTTTAAGCTCACGCTTTTAAACGATGTTAAGCTCATGCTTTTAAATGATGGTTACGCCTATGCTTTTAAATGATGTTTAAGCCATGCTTTTAATTGATGTTAAGCTCATGTCTTAAAATGATGTTAAGCCTATGCTTTTAAATGATGGTTAAGCCCATGCTTTTAAAATGATGTTTAAGCCATGCTTTAAATGATGTTTAAGCTCATGCCTTAAGACGATGTGAAAGTTTTAAATGATGTTTAAGCTCATGCTTTTATATGATGTTAAGTTCATGCCTTTAAATGATATTTAAGCTCATGCTTTTAAATGATGATAAGTTCATGCTTTTAAGTGACGTTTATTTCCTATGAATGAACTATTAAATGAAAAGGACTTAAATGAATGAAAGTACGAAAGAACTGAAAGGAAACGAATGTTTCAATGTATGAAAATACGTAATGGCCACATGAATGTAAATGGGTACCCAATGAATGAATAAGCAGATTGCAATGCCGGGTCGTAGAATCTGGTAGTGCACCCAGTGCTGCACCCTAACGGAATGGGATTCCAACCCATGGCCAAGGGCGAATCCATAGGTTTAAAAGACCGCTAACCCTAGCACGCGGGGCGTAACAGTGTGCAATGACCTATGAAAGTGAAAGATGAAAAGTATGAAAAGATGTAATGCATGAAAAGCATGTTATGCATGAAAGATGAAAAGCATGAAAGATATTTATGCATGAAAGCCTAGTTATTCCTAAGAATGTTTGTGCATGAAATGAAACGCAAATGTTTATGTATGCATGTTTTCTAAAGGAAAAGAATAGATGCCTACTATGTTCACTGCATGGTGTACTACTTACTGAGTATTAGACTCACTTTTATTTTAAATGCTTTAAACGTCCAGGAAATGAGGAAAAGGCTGTGGAGCAAGGCATTACTACAAAGAGAGAGAGGAGGACGCTTAGTGTCTTCCCTGTTGGTTCGACCATGTATGAAAGAAGAGAAAAGAAAAGAAAAATGAAAAGAAAATGCGTAAAGAATAGCTATTTGACATGGCGATTCCGCCCTTCGCGGGGTGGGGTTGTGACATCTCTGAGGCTTGAAGGTTGCTTGTTTAGGAAGCCACTTGTCATTCCATATCTCAGTTTGATTGCCATCACCTATCCTCCAAATCAAGCCTTCATTGCAAAGCTTTAGCAGCCAAAAGACTTTGCCATAGGTAGGATGTGCCCTGGCCAAGTTTTGCTGACAGGAAAGAGCTGTTGGGGAAGTATTTTTCCTTCAAGACCTGGGCTGCCAGAGAGTTTGGATTTGAAACAAGTCTCCATCCTTGTTTTGCTAGGAGGGCTAGGTTGAAATTGACAAAATCTCTTAGGCCAATGCCCCCATAACATTTGGCCCTTTTCATTTGGTCCCAATGAACCCAATGGATCTTGTGCTTTCGTGTTTGTTGCCCCCACCAGAAGCTTTTGACTAGTTTGTTAAGCTCATTCACCAAGTGCCTTGGCAGTTTAAAAATTCCTATGCAATAGGTGGGGATGGCTTGAATGATTGCTTTGATCAGAATTTCTTTACCTGCTTGGGAGAGGAACTTGGTTTTCCAGTTAGTGAGCTTTGCCTGCACCTGTCTAGTATGATCTTAAAATATTGAACTCGAGATCTGCCTAAGAGAGCTGGAAGGCCTAGGTACTTTTCATAAGAGTTAGAGCCCCTAATCCCTGAAATGCTAGTGATGCTACCTCTGGTTTCCCCCTTAGTGTTCTTGTTGAAATAGATAGAAGTCTTCTCCTTGTTTAGCCTCTGACCTGAGGCATTCTCATACATCTCCAGCAAGTGGAATAAGTTGGACCATTCAGTTGGATTTGCTTTGCAAAAAAGGAGGCTATTGTCTACAAAGAACAAGTGGTTAATAGAGAGCTTGTTTCTTCGAATTGGAAGACCTGTTAAGATCCCATCGTGTTCAGCTTTGTTAAGCATGCAACTAAGGACCTCTGAGCAAAGGATGAACAAGTAGAGGGATAGGGGATCCCCTTGCCTAAAGCCTCTCAAAGGTGTGAATGACTGTTAAGGAGCTCCATTAAGAATAAGAGAATAGGATACTGAGCTCACACAATTCATTACAGTGTCCACCCATTTTGTATTGAACCCAATTTGCTACATAACAGATTTCAGGAAAGTCCATTTGATCCTGTCATAAGCTTTCCTCATATCAAGCTTAAGGGCCATGTATCCCTTCCTTCCTTTCAATCTTGACTTCATGGTATGGAAAGACTCGAAGGCCACAATCAAATTGTCTATGATTAACCTCCCTGGAACAAATGTTGTTTGAGTAGGTGAGATGAGGTGAGGCAGAACCAGTTTCAACCTGTTGGCCAGTGTTTTTGCAATAATCTTGTAAAAGACGTTGCATAAGCTTATTGGTCTAAAATCAGTCACGTTTGATGGGGATGGGATCTTTGGGATCAGAGCAATCAGGGTATCATTCATCTTATTAGACCAGCAGCCTTCATTCTGAGCCTCCAATGCTGCTTTTGTTACTCTTTCCCTTACTATGTCCCAGTGTCCCAGGTAAAAGGCTGTTGGGAACCCATCAGGGCCAGATGATTCCATGGGGTTCATGCTAAAATGGACTTCTTTTACCTCTATAGCAGTAAAGGGTCGGGAAAGAGAGGTGTTCATGTCTGCTATAATCTTTCTTGGCAGTGGAGCTATGCATACATAGCTCCACTGCCAGTTGGACTTGAAGAGGTGAACAAATCCTAGAAAAATTGTTGGAAGGCTTTGCTAATATCTTATTGGTTATTGTGTTCAAGTCCTTGCATGTCTAGGATCTTCTTGATGGCATTATGCTTTTTCCTTTGGCTGGCACACTTGTGAACTTAGGAGGTGTTTCTGTCCCCTTCTCTAAGCCAAGTTTGCTTGGCTCTTTGTTGCCATTTGGAGTGTTCAGTTTCAAGTAGGAGGTCCACTTCGTTTTGAAGGGTTTTTATCTCAACGTAGAGGTGCCCCTCATTTGACTCTTTCAAGGTATTGAGTCTTTCTGTTTTGGACTTTAGCAGCTCTCCTTGACTTCTGTGCATGTTTCGACTCCACCATTTCAAGCTGTTTTGACAGTCTTATAGGCTTTGCAGAGTAATCTGGAGTGAGTTAGGCTGCCTTGAGTTCTCCCATGACTGTTTAATGGTATCCCCACAACCTTCTTGTTTACTCCAGCTTACGTTGTACTTGAATATCTTGTCCACCTTCTTGGATTCAAACTTATCATGAATCTGTATGAGGAGGGGACTGTCGTTTAAGGATGAGGCAGACAAGTGTTGCACTGAGTACTCCACAAAGGAATCGAGCGATGCAGAATTGCCGAGGGCCCTATCTAGTCTCTCTTTGGTAAATTGGCAGCCTTCTCTGTTGTTTGCCCAGGTAAAACAATCTCCTACATAACCAAGATCATTTAAATCACGATGGACAAATGTTTCTCTAAATTCCACTATCTGCCTGTAGGGTCGAGATGCAGCTCCAAACTTCTCAGTAATGCTTGTGATCGCATTAAAGTCTCCAAAGCACAACCAAGGGTCATGGAGTGAGGGAGTTAATTCTTTTAAAAGCTGCCAAGTGGCATTCCTTTTAGCTGTCTTGGGATGGCCATAGAAACCCATAAGTATCCAAGGGATTCCATTGTTTGGTTGGTTACTAATCACAGAGATGTGCCAACTGGTGTATGAGATGACACTAAGAGCCACTGAGGAATGCCAGAGAAGGGCGAATCCTCCACTCCTTCCTCTACTGTTAACACTAAAGCAGTTCTTAAACCCCAATTTACATCGGATTCTTTCCATTTTATCACTATTGCACTTGGTCTCAATGAGGAAGACCAGGTGGGGGGATTTAGCTTTCACACCAGTAATATTCACACCTTTGCCATTGTGCTCTTGAACGCTTCCCTGTTTGCCGTTTTGTCATTTAGGATTAGACCGAGAAGGCAATGGCTCCCTCTGATCTTTGTTGCTTCTATCGTAGCCTTTGGTAGTATTGTTGCCTGTTGTTCCTCATCTGTTAACGTCAAGGAAGATCAACGTAGGGTAATGTCATCCGCCATGAGAAACAAAACCAAGCTTTATGGACTATAGTCTAAGAGGCAGAAGCTTTGTCGTGGACAAAGCACACAACCTTCCCTTGCGAGAGGGAAGGGCCCGACTTTTATGACTCTTGAAAATGGCACTCATGATGCGGAATGGACTGCAGACACCGGTGCTTCTGCCTACATGACAAATAATTCAGGTATGCTTTTCAATCTTGGTAATGATGCATTTCTAATTGGTGATGGCAGTCTTCACGAAATCATACACATTGGTGACACCTTTGTTTGTAGTGGAGACTCTATGATTAAGAACATTCGCATTCGATATCCTAAATGTCATTTTTCCTTATAATTTGGAGGAAAGTTTAGGGTTTTCACCCCAAACTCTCCTCCATCCTAATCCCTAAAATAGGGTGGTAGAATTCGAATGCTACAGTGGATCTCCATATTAGGAGACCCACTGTACTCCCAAATTTTTCTTTTCGTTGGCTGCTGTTGGTTGCTCCCGTGTCTCCCTCCCTTTAACTGTTGGGTGCCTTCGTCGTTTTCGCCCCTCCATCGCACCGCAACCACCATCTACGGCTGCCTCTCCATCGGTTCATCATTGTAAGTATCCCTATCCCCTCTCGGTTTCCTCCATTGCTGGGTTCCCCCATTTTCATTCGCACACACTGATGATACGGCTTCATGCGGTTTTGGAATTTCATCCATTCGAGATCCTCCATGGCTGTTTGCACCGAGCTTCTCTATCCTATTTCATTGAGAATAAGGCTCCTCCATGGCTGGATTTTCAGATCCAATGTTTTGACAAAAAACCCTAGATTTCTTTTGGGTCTTCAAATGTCTTTCGAATAAATGTTTTTCTCAAATTTTAGTTGTAATGTTTTTCCTCCATTGCTGTAATAATCATTTCCTATGCTTAGATTTGGGGCTATTTTCCACTGATTTGTGAGTTGCAATTTAGGGGAAAAAACCTAGATTTTTTTGAGCAATTTTTTCCTCCATGTGCTGAGATTGCCATTTTCTATGCTTAGATTTGTGGCTATTTTTCATTGATCTATATATTGCAAAATTTGGAAAAAGAAACCCTAGATATTTTCGCCTGCTGTTGGATTGATTTGTACTATTCAATTACTCTGTGATGTTGGATTGGTCTGTGCTGTTTCATTGCTCTGTGTTGTTTCATTGCTCTGTGCAGTTTCATTGCTCTGTGCTATTTCATTACTCTATGCAGTGAATTGCTCTGTGTAGTTTCATTTCTCTGTGCAGTTTCATTGTGCTGTGATGTTTAATTGCTCTGTCTGTTTCATTGGTCTGTGTTGTTCCATTACTCTGTGTTGTTTCATTGCTCTGTGCTATTTCATTGCTCTGTATTGTTCCATTGTTTTGTGCTGTTTCATTGCTCTTTGTTTCATTGCTCTGTGCTGTGAACTGCAATTGATGGTTTGGGATGAAAATCCTAAACTTTCCCTCAAATTATAAGGGAAAATGACATTTACGGCACCAAATGCGAATGGATATGACTTACTTTAGTTATGCCTTACTTAAATTCATGCAATTTAACAAGAATATTAAATTCATGTGTAATGCACTAGTCCCGGAGGTCCTGAGAGTTAGCTTCTAATACTGAATATCTTCTCCAATAGCACAATTATATAACAAATATCTATGTCCCTCCACCGAAACACTAAAGAAAATCCTCAATAAAATAAATTAAAAACTCCAAAAAGACTAAAAAATATCCTTAACTCAACACATCAAAATAACCGAAAATAATTAATTTACTAACTATGACTCTCAAATAAGTACTTGTACCATCGGACACTTATTCCTCTACGATCATCACACCTTAATAAAACTTCTTACTCTTGTTCTCCAGCAGAACCATCAAAATTTATTTGAAAAATAATGTGGAGATAAGTGATGAGTTATCAACAACTCAGTAAGCAGAGAACATATACTAGTATGCAAACATGAGCATTTACAGAGTTTAGAATGCAGAACAAAACACTTTTTATTTTCAGAATGAGAAATCAGAACATGTTATCAAAAATATTAGAGCGAAAGTTAAAAAATATTCATAATCAAAATCCAACTGTTCATATGCAAAACCTTTTGGCATAACATAACTGATCATCTTCTTTTTATCATATCATATCAGAGCCATATCAAAACAGAGACCATGTTTAACACCAGTGGTAGGGTTGTGCATTCTCTGGAAAGCCAAGCAGAACATAAATCACCATGACACCAAAAAGCGATTAAACTTAGAACAGAAAACCACTATTATATCCCGTGGCAGGGTCAGAGGTCACTATTATATCCCGTGACAGGGCCAGAGGTCACTATTATATCCTGTGATAGGGCCACATATTAAAGCAAAACAAAATCAGAATCACCATATCAGAACCAGAATCAGAGTCAAAACAGAACCAGAATCAGAGTCAAAACAGAATCAGAATCAGAGTCAGAACAGAATCAGAAAGTCATGCCAAAGGTTTTTCAGATGCCACATCATATCAAAACAAAGCACTGAAATTCAGATCATTTCACATTTTTCAAAACAGATTTAGAACATCTTCACGCCATAAGCAAAATTTATCAAGTTTTCATATTCACTCATTTTTCTCATTGCAATAACCGATTGCCAAAAATAAGCTCATGTCTACATCAGCTATGCCAAAAAATACTTTATTCTTATACAAAATTTCATGAGTAATGCATAACAAATAACTGAGGTCGTTTCAAATTTCTTTTCATAACAAAACTTACATATTTTCCAAAAATCAACCTCATCCATTTTATTTTTTTATGCAAAGTTTAGCATAGGAACTCTGCTTACCTGAACTCTTAGGATAGGTTTGGGAGATGAGATGAGAATTTTATGTTTTGTTTTAAAGTTTAAAATATTATTTTTTAATTTTGAGATTTGAAAAAGTTAAATTGAGATTTGAAAAAGTTGTATTGGAATTTGAAAAAATTGAATTGTTTATTATATTTTATATAGAGATTTGAAAAAGTTGTAATAATGAGATAAGATCAGATGAGAATTTTGTGTGAGATGTGTTTCTCAAACCTATCCTTAGTTTTTCATAATTTTTTTCCACAATAGTGCCGAACAAAATCAATCATCATCTATAAAATAGTTATGTAACTTCCGTAAATTTTCAATTGAACATGTATTTGGATACTTAGACTTGAAATACTAAAGTAACCTATCTTACATAAATGTCTAAAATTCTCTAAACGCTAAAATATCATTACTTCCCAAATTTCATCGATATCGTTTAACTCTTCCAACTAATATATTAATTCTAAAAAAATATTTCTATAAAACATAATTTTTGTACTCATATAAAGTGAGACTAGGCCCACTTAAAAATGTTGTACAAATCTTTTGGGAACCAACTGAGGCCCACCGTAAAATCAGACCCCACTCAAATCTAAATTCAAAACCCTCATGCTTAATACTCTGAGGGCAAAAATGTAATATTAACTAAAACTAGTCTTCCCAACTGAGAATGTTTTGTAAACCACCACACTTTGAGAGGCGGAGAAATATTTGTATTTATAGAGGAATACACGTATGGCTATACATGGAAACAAAATACAAATGGAAATAAAGAAGGAGATGCTGCAACCAAAGAACCTCAACGACAGTGGCGGCAAGGGCACGATACTCAAATTCACAACTGGACTGAGGACAGTGGGCTGTTTCTTTGCACTCCAAGAGACAAGATTGTCACCAAGGTAGATGGAATAACCTGACGTAGAGCAGCAAGTATCTGGGCAACCAGCCCAATCAGCATCAGAATAAGTAGTGATAGTGGCAGAAGCAGAGGCTCAAAAGGTGAGACCAAAGTGGAGAGTGCCCTTGACGTAACGAAGAATGTGTTTGACAACCTGAAAATGATCCTCGGTGGGGGCATGCAAAAACTGACTGACGGAGTTGACGGAGTGAGCAAGATCAGGCCTGGTGATAGTCAGATATTGTAAGGCACCAACAAGAGAGCGATAAAGAGTAACGTCAGAGAAGGGAGGACCATTAGAGGAGAGGCACTGTCCAACAACCATGGGGGTGATGACAGGTTTGCAATCCAAGAGTGAGCCCAAACAAGAATATCACAAGCATACTTGGTTTGACTGAGAAAGAGGCTGTCTGAAGCAGAGGTGACCTTAAGACCCAGAAAGTAGCTGAGAGGGCCCAAGTCTTTGGTGGCAAACTCGGCATGAAGCTAGCGAATAAAAGGACCAAGGAGAGAGTGATCATTGCCGGTGACAATAATATCATCTACATATAAGAGAAGATAAATGAGATGCTGCTGGCAATGAAGAACAAACAGAGAAGTGTTAGCACAGCTGCAAGAAAACCCAAGCTTCAGTAAAAAGGAGCTGAAGCGTTGAAACCAGGCACGAGGAGCCTGTTTAAACCATAGAGAGCTTTCTTGAGCTTGTAGACATGGCCAGGAAAAGCGAGGATGAACATAACCAGGGGGCTGCTCCATATAGACAGTTTCTTGCAAAATACCATTAAGAAAGGCAGTTTTGACATCAAGTTGGCGGAGAGGCCAACCACGAGTAATAGCAAGAGAGAGAACAACATGAATGGTGGACGCCTTGACCACAGGACTAAAAGTATCAGTATAGTCAAGGCCAGGGAGCTGAGTATAACCCTTCGCTACAAGACGAGCCTTGAGGCGATCAATGGATCCATCAGAGAGATATTTGGTCCGCAAAACCCACTTGGAGCCCACAATATTCATGTTGGAGGAACGAGGCACCAGGTCCCAAGTGTGATTGGCATTGAGAGCTTTAATCTCATCATCCATGGCGGCAAGCCAGGCAGGATTCTTGGCAGAAGATTTGAAACCATGAGGCTCTGAGGAGGAGAGCAAGGCATAAAGAAGGCTAAAAACATGCTGGCTAAGATAGACAGGATGGCATGGCCAAAAAACACCTGCTTTGGCACGGGTGACCATCGGATGAGAAGAAGGAGGGGCAACGAGTGCTGAATCGGCAGGGGCTGGAAGCGCTGGGCTCTCAGGCTGACTAGGTAGAACAAGAAGATCCTGCTGGGCTGGAGACTCACAGATAGGAGTGAAGTCAACCCGGGAAACCTGCATGGGCTTAACAAAATGATCAGCACAGAAACGACAGTGAGTGGGCCCTGTCTGAGCAATAGAGTCAGACAGGGTGTGGTGGGGCAGTGGGGCAGCAGGAGCAGATGGGGTTTGGGCTCAGCTGGGCTCACTAAAGGAGGAATAATCCAAGGTAGTGATGGGCCGGACGGGAGAGTTGGGAATAAGAGGAAAATGGGTTTCATCAAAGCGGGCATGGTGAGTAACATAAATTTTCGTGGTGGTTGGATCTAACCAGCGGAAACCTTTGTAGGAAGGACTATACCCTAAAAAAATGCAAGAAATGCTACAGGGCGAAAATTTATGGGAAGCATAGTCACGTAAACAAGGAAAAACTCGACAACCAAATGGATGAAAATTTATGTAATGAGGAGCCTTACCATGCAAGAGTTCAAATGGAGAAATACTTCCAAGAAGCGGTGCAGGCAACCGGTTAATGATGTATGTCGCAGTACTGAAAGTGTCAACCCAATAGGAAGTGGGAACACGAGAATGAAATAAAAGAGCAAGACCCATTTCAGTCACATGATAGTTCTTACGTTCAACATGACCATTTTGGGACGGTGTATAAGGACAAGACATTTGATGATGAATCCCGGTAGAGCGAAGATGAGACTGAAAACGTAGACTACGAAATTCAGCACCACCATCACTCTGAAAAATTTTAATTTTGCAAGAGAGTTGATTTTCCACAAATTTTTGAAATTGAAGAAAAATTTCATAGAAATCAGACTTCAATTTCATAGGATAAAGCCAAGTAAAACGAGAATGGTCATCAATAAAAATAACATAATATGAAAAACCCATTATCAATTTTACCGGGGCAGAGCCCCAAATATCATAGTGAACAAGGCCCAAAATAACATTAGATCAAGTATCATTTGTGAAAAATAGGAGCCGGTGGCTCTTGGCAAGTTGACATGTAGAACAAAGAGAAAGATTAGGCAATATAGATGTAAGAGAAAGCTGTCCTTTATTATTCAATAAAGAAATAACAGAAGGATTAACATGCCCAATAAGTGCATGCCATAAATCATACGATGCTTTAAGAGCAGATTTATTGAGGACAGAAACAAAAGCAGCATTGCCGCACTCCAATACGTAGAGATTGCCATCACGTTTTCCGGTTGCCAACACCTTTCATGTGTTGCGGTTCTAAACAACAAAGGAAGAATCAGTAAAGGTAACTTGTAAAGGAAAATAAGAGGTTAACTTGCTAATGGATAAGAGATTTTTTGTAAGGCGGGGAACAACTAGAACATCAAGCAAAGGCAAGCCTGGAAAGGAGGAAGAGGTACCAACGCGAGTGATGGGTAAAGAAGCCCCATTACCCACAACAACACTGTCCTTACCAACATATTGCTTAGAGGAGTCCAGGGATGCCGAATCTGGTGTCATGTGAGCGGAGGCGCCAGTGTCAAGATACCAATCAGAAGAGGGACCATCGGATAGAGAACAAGAACTCTGAAAAGCTTCAGCTAGCTGCGCCGAAGGATCCGATCGATCATAGCGGTTCCTGCACTTATCGGCAGTATGGCCTTCGGTTTTACAAATTTGGCATCTCGTATTGTAAGGATGCCGGTTGCAACCAGAGCCATTAGAGTGGCTACTGGCATTGCCAGAGGAAGAGTGGCCTGAGTTCCCATGAGAACCACCGTGGGAGCGACGGTTGCAGGACTGGTTTCCACATCCAGATGAGGAGTGGGTGGCTCTAAAAGTTGCAGAAGAGAGGGAGTTAGATTCTAAATATTTTTGAAAGAGATCATAACTTTCGGCTAGAGGAACCAGATGATGGATAGAGGCAGCGATGAGAATGCCATCTGCGTGGAGGAGAAGCCATCAAAGTCGGTGCCAAGGCCACAGAGAAACCAGTGAGATTTATCAACCTTATCCACGGGACGTCCAATGGCCAGCAACTGATCACAAAGAGATTTGAAATATCGGGAAAAATTAGCAACAGACTGAGAGCCTTTCTTCATCAGCTGCAACTCGTCTTTGAGACGAATCTCACGAGTTTTGGATCCGTGACTAAAAACATGCTCAAGAGTGAGCCAAACATCACGGGAGGTGGGGAGACCAACTGCGGCTGCCATGGCTTCTTCAGAGAGGGAAGAGAGAATAAGACTCAGGATGCGTTGGTCTTTGGCCTTCCATTCAAGAAATTTTGGGTTTGCGGTTGAAGAACCTTCAATGGTGGTAACAGGTTTCGGCAGGGACCCATCAACAAAACCAAGATAATTTTGACAGTCAAGGAGAGGGATAAGTTGGCTCTTCCAAAGCAAGTAATTTGTGGTTGAGAGTTTAATTGTAACCATGTGAACCATGGTGTTGAAAGAAATAGGCTCGGCAACCATGGAGGAAGAGAAAAGCAACAAACCAAAAAAAAAAAAAAGGATGTTAATCCAGAGAACCATCTGATACCATGAGAATGTTTTGTAAACCACCACACTTTGAGAGGTGGAGAAATATTTGTTTTTATAAAGGAGTACACGTATGGCTATACATGGAAACAAAATACAAATGGAAATAAATCATACAAGGAATAATATATTTCTACAACCATGGAGAGGACTGCTGAATATTAGGGGAGGATTCTGGAGTATCCTCAACACCAACCATCTCTACGTAAGGAGCTTTTTGGAAAAAAAATATAACCCAAGGAGATATGCATTAGACCAGGGTACTTGTGCGATGGAGAATCACTGTGAGAGAAGCTGCGAAGTAGCTGAGATACGGGCTGGGCTGGGCGGCTGAGCACTGAGAGAGTGATGAGAGAGAGAATACCGTGAAAGAAAATGGACGGGGAGGCAGTGGGAAATGTTCGGCAATGGCTTACCGTGAGGAAAACGGTGGACCTGGGGTGTACCATCGGCGTTTTCTAGGGCTCTTCTAATCATGCTATTGTATTTCCTTGTCATGGTTAGTGGCATCGAAAAGGGTTGAGGACTAGGTTTCGTTGCTCTGTTTTGGGGAGCTAAAATAGGGGACAATGGGGATGATCAGTGTGGGGTATGGTGGTGCAGGGTAGTGCTGCGGTGGCTGAGCAGTGGGCTATCATGGTGGTTTTCAAGTTTGCCGTGGCAGTGGGCGGTTCCTGCGGCAGCGTTGCTTCGAGTGGACATTTGTAGTGGCACGGGTCATGCACGATGGTGGTTGGCTACGAGTGCTATAGTGGTGGCGTTTACGGTGGAGGGAGTCTGGCTCACAGTTGATCAACTCCGAGGGTGGTGCAGAGACAGCTTGTGGGGTTAAAACGTACAGGTTGGTTACGTCTTCGTGTGGGCTAGTTGTGGACGAGCTGGCTTCTGGCTTCCATGGTTAGTGCACGGCAGTTTTCGAAACATGAAAGCGACATCATGTTTGTACGTGGGAGAGATAGAGGGAGATTTCTGCATGCATGTGAGGTTATATGTGTATATATATAGGAAACATGATAAAACCCTAGAGAAGGAAGAAAAGAGAGATGTGCATGCAGTAAATAAAATGGGCGTGAAACGTGTAGAATGTGGAGTCTGAAACAAGATATCACTGGCTTTTTAGCCCATTCCAAGCATTTGGGCCACGTCTAATCCTGAAAAGAAATATATTTGTTTCATAAATTCCTCGGCCCATACCAAGATTCCATCTAAAACAAAAATATTTAATGATTTTAATTAGCATGGCAAGTCCCAAAAATTCAATATCTGCTAAAATAAAATCTTAGGTCCGTACTCTCTTCCAAAAAAATTTACTCATAACCCCAAATGGGCTTTTTTTTTCATACCTATAAACTCAAAAATTTTAGAAAGTGGCTTGGTGCAGGACCCGAGTATTACTTCATGCCTTACTTTAGTCACCGCTGGAGAGAAGACAAAAAATGTTACCGTTGGGGAAAAGACTAACAAAATGTTACCATTGGAGAAATGACCAACAAAATGTTACCATTAAAAAAAGGACAACAAATGTTATTGTTGGCGAAAGGCTGAAAATAATTAAACGTTGGATGAAGGACAAAAATTGTTACCTTTACACTATACAAATAAAATATTACTGTTATATATGCGGACAAAAATATATTAAAAAATATCATCACATTGAAAATCACACATATTTAAGAAAAAATTATTATTCATAATACTGTATTAATTTTAAAAGTATTATTGTATCTGGATAAAAATCGTATAAAGTGTTTACAAAATATAGTAGAATGCATTTTTGAAAACAAGAGGAAAAAGACATAAGAGTTAGTATTTGAGCAAAATTCCATTTGTGAGAGTTGTCAATTAGACAAAATGAGCAAAATTCCTTTATTGTGATAAAGTTTATTGTGATTTATAGGGACCCATCCTAGTTTTATCTGTTGGAAAATTTCAATGTGTAGTTTATTCCTTTACAAAAAAAAAAAAATCTGATCTTTTAATGTGTTTATTTTATTTGAAAAATCAGTTGAACGTCAATTCAACGAAAATATCAAAATCTTTCAAACCGATGGTGGTGGTGAGTTCACCAACACCCAACTCAATCTTCACCTTCAACAACAAGGTATTCTCCATCAATACTCATGTCCTCATACCCCCGAACAGAATGGCTCGGTGGAACGATGACATTGAACAATCCGTGAATTAGGTATGACCTTACTTTTTCAAAGTGGTGTTCCAAAACATTTTTGGGTCGAAGTTTTTTCAACTGTTGTTTTCTTAATAAATCGTCTTCCTTCCACTACATTAGATCTTAACTCACCATTTTCCCTTCTTCATGGTCATTATCTCGACTACACATCTCTTCGGGTCTTTGGGGTCTAAGTGCTACTCATATACTTGGGACAATAAGCACAACAAATTTGACCCAAAAACTCTCCCATGTATTTTATGGGCTATAGTGACAAACACCAAGAGTATAAATGCTACCTCACCCCAACTCTCGTCGAACCTTCATCTCCTGACGTGTTGTTTTTATGAATCCACCTTCCCTTACAAACAGCCTGGGAATCTCCACCTCCCACCCGCTTCTGACAGAAGTTTATCAACATTTATGGATTGGCATTCACCAAGCTTTACACTTTCTAACCCAACAACTATCTCTAGTGTCTCTTATGTGCAGGTACCTCTTCCACCAGTTGATTCCCTATCACCCGTGATTGGCGCCACCCCTATACCATATTTGACTCCCGTGGAGCTGTCTCCTCCGGTTTCACCCCCGAGTCGAGCCTCCTAGTGCCCAACATGATGACCTTTCCCCCTTTGCCGAGCCCCCTTCCCGCCCATTAATCCACTCATTTCGGATCCTCTTTGCCACAACATGGTAGCCCTCTCTCAGGCTGGGATCTGCAAACCCAACCTGAAGTACGCCCACTATCACACTGTTGTTGACCTTCCCAAGGAACCAAAGACAATACCCTCTGCCCTTAACCATGCTGGCTGGACCAAAGCACTGCAAGATGAGATACAAGCTCTCCAAGACAACAACACTTGGACACTCGTGCCTCGTTTCCCTCACATGGATGTTATTGGTTGCAAGTGGGCCTTCAAGACCAAAATTAATGCCGATGGTTCTCTCAATAGGTTGAAAGCTTGCCTTGTTGTCAAGGGCTTCCACCAAATTGATGGTGTCAATTATACAGTGACGTTCTCTCCTGTAATCAAGCTCGCCACCATCCGGATCATTCTCAGTATTGCCCTTGTTTGCAATTGAGACATTCGCCAACTCGATGTCAAGAATGCCTTCCTCTATGGTGATCTCCAGGAGGACGTGTTTATTTACCAATCTCCAAGTTTTATCCATCCTACTTTTTCTTCTTATGTTTGCAAGTTAAACAAGGCCTTATATGGCTTAAAACAGATCCTTTGCATCTAGTTTGATAAATTTAGTACTTTCCTTATTGCCTATGGTTTCCAGTATAGCGCTGCTAACCCTTCACTTTTCATATATCACTCATCTCTAGGCACTAGTTTTTTACTCTTATATGTAGATGATATTATTCTCACTAGTTCAAACCCCTCACATCTTAATGCCTTCACTACTACTTTTAGTCAACAGTTTGCAATGAAAGATCTGGTCCTCATACACTATTTTTTAGACATTTAAGTCACCCGCAACTCCTAGATGTATTTTATCTCAATCTAAGTATGCTCTTGAGATGTGATTAAGAAAGTGATTATTAGTGAATTTGTATTTTTTCTTAATGATTAAGGATGTTTAAAAAATACTTTCAAAAAATCATTTGCATTAGTGTGCATATTTGAGAAGCACATTTGGTGTCGCCTAACATTGTCCTAAAATAAATAACAATATCTTAATAGGATTGGCCGGTCAACTCTAATCTAGATGAGACTGAGAAACTGATTGCTAACTTTCCAAATATTAAAGGTGGAAAAAGTTGGCACAGTCTTTTAAGAAAAATGCTACTTTGCCCCATCATTTTGACACCTAATGTATTTTTTTTTTCTTTACTTAATAGTTAAGGAAGTGACTATTGGTGTATTGATATTTTTTTTATATATTTTAAAAATGCTTTAAGATGATGAAAAAATATGAATAAAAAAATTGAAAAAAAATAAAAATGTGATTTTGGCCTGGTAGTAAGTTGTAGCGGGCTACTCTGAGCGGCAAAGTAGCACTGCTCTTCTTTTAGTACGCCTGAATGGCCATGAGATTTGGATGATCTCTCCAAGTGGCAGTTCAAATAGTGACTATAAAGCTTCTTGAAATTAAAATTAGGAGGGATGCTAAAAATCATCTCACACAGTACATTTTATATATTTTAGATTTTATTTTTACTAAATTAATTAAGTTGTTCTGCTCATCATTCATACATCACATACTTTTTATGAAAAAGAGAAAAAAATAAAATAAAAGAGAGATGGTGTGTGGTGTATGAAATGTAAGAAGAATTATTATAAAATTAGAATTTATAAAAAAGTTTAGGGCTTATATTTTTGGATCTATTGATTTAGTTTATTGTAAAGTAATTAATGAAATCACGACGTGGTGATGTGTGATTGGAGAGCATAAAAACCATTTTTACAGATAAAAGATTGAGATCAGAGGGGTCGAAAAAAATGAAACCCTAATGAATTGTAAATGATATATGGTAGATTTTTATAAAATTTTAGAACTTTCCTTCTGTACGTAATATTATAAATATATTATGAACTCTTTTACACACATATATTTAGGAGGGCAGTCGATATTGAAATGTTAGAAATTTGTGGAAAAAATGTAAAGGAACACTGCTAAGGTCAATCGCTGTTAACCCAAGGGAAATTTTATCTAAATTAAATCTGGAATTGCTTAGCTGATCTCTTTTGTACAGTCTGAATGAAGAGTTTCATCTCATAATTAATGTACAGCTGGTATAGAGCACTGCAAATCTCACACTTATGCATTCTCAAATTAACATCTTGTCCAATCGCTGGCATTAAGAAATGATGCAGCCTCAATATATACATGAATTGCATCCGTTTAAACAACTTGGCCTAGAGTACTAATCCACATCACATATTTTAATTCCTTACTATGCCTTAGAAACGAATAGGTACAACATTATGACTACCCATTTCCAAATAACAACGAAGATGATGCGAAATTTCTAATTTTAAACCATGAGGATTATATACTTCAGGATCAGGATGTTGAGATAGAAGGAGTGCCCCACACTCTTTCACCTTCACGTTCGAGCTACTTGTTTTAATTGATGCTCCAATGTAGCTCCACCCATCCAAATTATTTGACTGCTCCAAAAACCACTTTGCTGGTAGATACAGCCCAAACCCAAATGGCCCTACAGAAGGGTGATCTTTGGGGGCACGAAGGACTAAGGGTTCTTTTAGAGGACCTTCATTAGTCTCAAAATGATAAACAAACTCAACAAACTGGCCTTGATCAAGATGACTGCCCTTGAAAATCCTTGGATCTGAATTCTCTACATCATCATCAACTTCATAAATAGCAAGATGAACATATCCCTCCCACTTACTATTATTATCTAAATTTGGATGGATTTGAAGTGTTACATGAGAACCAGAACTTCTCTTGTTGAACCACCCTGGAATTTTAGCTCCCAAGGTAATGCCATACATTACCTTGGGATTAAAACAATTATTTTATTGCATGTGAAGTAAAACAAAAAATAGAAAGATGTTAATTGGAGTGTATATATATATATATATTAAATAACCACTCCCACAAAACATCTTATGAAGAGATCAAAGAGACTCACAACGTCATAGCCTTTTGTCTGCAAATTACTTTCTTCATGATTCAAGCTTCTAATGTAGTAGACTCTGTCATCCAAACCAAAATAGAAGGCCGCAATGGAGTTATCATTGGTCATAAACATTTCTTGCGTAGAGCAAGCATCATTTGAGCCAAACTCTGGCACTGCGAAGAACTTAGTAAATTTGATAGCAGTTCCACCTTTATACAATTGTTCCAGATACCCTTCACCATTCATGTCTTGAATTCCACCAAGTGCTAGGCAATCAGATACATCTAGGATTTTAAGAGATGACAAACTACAAATAACGCTAGGAAAAATTGAGAGCTTTTTACAGTTATGTAAAGACAATATGGAAAGGCCGCATAAACTCTTAAATGATGGGGGTAGTTCCTTTATGGCAGTACCATCCAAATAAAGTAACCTCAATGAAGTCATGTTTCCCACAATGTCTGGGAACTTCTCAAATCTTGAACAATCAGAAAGATAAAAATGTTCAAGAGACTCCAAGCTAATCTCATTTGGAAAGCTTTTAAGGCGTTTGCAAGCATGTAGATTTAATCGTCTAAGCCATTTGAGAACAACAATAGATTTGTGGACCTTAGATAAACTTGTACAACCTTCAAGGTCTAGTGTCTGAAGATTTGGGACTCCGGTGAAGTTTGGTGTCTCCAACAAGTTTTGAGAGCCGCTAAGATCAAAGCGTTTCAAACTCCCAAAACTCTGTTATAAAACAATAAATATTGAACCAAAAAAAAAAAAAAAAGCATTAACGAGCTTAGCACCATTAGTAGAAAGAAGAACAAGAAGAAAACACCTTACACTAATTCCCCTCCACAGTTGCTTGATGTGACTGCATGGAAATCTAAGTTCAATAAGATTGTCTGCTTGAAAGCTGTTTGACAAGGATTTTGAAGGATATTCAGACCATTCTAGCACCCGTAACCCCTGTGTTGGAATGAATCTTAAAGGGTCGTTGTGCCAATGCATATTCAATAACTTGTCACAGAGATTAGAAAAACTCATGTTGACAAAACTTGTGTTGCGAATTTTAAGAATTCTCAATTTCTTCATCTTTGAGAAGGCTCTAACACTGAATCATTCCTCATTTTGATTAGGTAAGTTTAGCACTATGCCTTCAATCACGTCAGTTCCCTAAAAACCAAGAACAATAAAATTGTGTGAGAAATATTTGCAAAAAACTTAAGAATTAGACTAAAAATGCACTATACATTTATATCTGGATTAATCCACTTACAATATTATTCTTCAACACGTGAAGGACATCCTTATAATGCCACAATCTACTACGCCGGCCAGGCTCTTCGGGGGATTCATCATAAATTATTTCTTGACCCATTTTTTGTAGCAAATCATGCATCCTCAGCCTTTTAGATGAGATGGTTATAAGACATTTCTCTATGAGAATATCAATATTGAGGTATGGGTAGTAACCAAAACTTTCTAATATATCCATTAAAATGTTATCTAAAACCTCTCCATTGAAAAAACAAGCAATATCTAAAAACAGTTTCTTTTGCAAATCCTCCAATCCATCAAAACCTACTTGAAGTCTATCTAAAATTCCTTTATTAGAATTTTCTTTCAGTTGATCCCAAGCACCTTTCCATGCATTTGTTCCTCTACCAAACAAGGAGGACCCTAAAACTTTGAGAGCTAAAGGAAGGCCTTGAGCATATTTCACAAAGCCTTTGGATAAATCCACATAATTTTCTTTAGGATAGGGTTTCTTGAAAGCTGCCAAACTAAAGAGCTGCAATGCTTCATCATTATTCAACTCATTAACCTTATAGATATCATTCATTCCATGTCTTTTCAATAAATGGTTATCTGTGCTCGTTAAAATGATTCTACTCCCCGGACCAAACCAATCATGGCTCCCTGCTAATGCTGTTAGATGTTCTTCTCTGTCCACATCATCAAGGACTAAAAATACTTTTTTATAACATAGTCTATTCCGTATCATATTCATTCCCTCACGATCGTCCCATATATTTATTGCCCTTTCCATGAAGATCTTAGAAAGAAGTTGTTTTTGTAAAGAAACTAAACCACGATTTCTAGTTTCTTCTCTAATACAGGCAATAAAGCTACTAGCTTCAAATTGGTAAGATATTCTTTCATAAATGACTTCTGCCAAAGTTGTCTTACCCACTCCAGCCATACCATGAATTCCTATAAAGCGAACATCATCCAATCCAATACCAAGTATGTTCATCATTTCCTCCACACGGGATTCTATTCCAACAAGGTCCTTGGAAAGAGTAGAAAAGTTACGACTCAATCCTTGAAGTATCATTGTAATGATTTCTTCAACAATTGTTGATTCATACCTGGGCAAAATGATAAGATAATGAATTATTATGAGATAGTGATAGCCTTTCAAGAGCCAAATGTATGATAATTTATTAATGTGCAATATAGCACATTATAAGGAGCATGGTTTTGGGATTTTGGTTGTAACCTCCATGCTCCCTTTGTATAAGGTATTACTCTACCATAAATAAGGGTTATCAATAAAATTAGAGTACCTTTCTCATATCTACAATATTATAGCACCCTAAATATAATGTTTAACTTTTGACCCTTACATTTCCATTGTTTTTTGGTGAGAATTAGGAGAGTTTGGGTGTTGTTTCTAAATTAGAATCCATAGGAGAATTGTAGGTTTTGATAAGGAATCAAGGTTTTTTGGTACGTTGATGATCTGGGAGTTGCTGTTGATGCTAAATCCAAAGGGACAATGCATCATGATGTAGTTTCATATAATTGATAGTAAAGTACAAGGGAATCGGCTTAGGGAGCAATGTAATGATATGTAGTCAAAAGTAACTGATGCATATAGTAAAGCGGCTAGAAGAAGTTGTAGCTCTGAGGATGAAGGGAAGCCATAGAAATGTTGACTTTTAGAGAAATAGATATGGATGCAAATTAAGAAGGTAGTCAAGTCCCTAGAGTGGAGGAACCATGAGTGATGATACAATTAATAGTCAGACAAATATACATATTTTAAAAAAATCCAACCAAGAGGGCAAATTGGGTGATGGCAATAGCTAAATGGCCAATGGGCGAAGATGAAATGATTAATATTAGGGGGCAAGCACCAGTTGAATGGGCAGGCAGATCTCCGTCATCGTTTCCCTAAATTTGTGGTCATCCACAACCAAAAGGAACCAAACAAATCTTGATTCAGAAACATTAAATAGATCATCAAATATTCAATCTGAATGTAGCATACCACGTAAAGCCATATCAGTTAATAAATTTATTTTTGTGAAATCTCTTACGGGAGGTTTGGATAGTGAATTGAGATAAGATGAGTTGAGATGAAAGTTGAATAAAATATTATTTTTTTAATATTATTATTCTTTTGAGATTTGAAAAAATTAGATTATTTATTATATTTTGTATAAAAATTTGAGAAATTTGTAATGATCTAAATACGATGAGATAAGATGAGATTGAGATGAAATTTTTTTTGTATCCAAACCTAATCATGGCAGTAGCACTTCTCTAACAAAAAAGTAATAGATCATAAGGATCAAATGTTGAATTTATTTAATTAAAGGGATTAGATTTCACATCAAGAATTTATAATTTTTTTCACATGAGCTAGATCGCTAACTAATCAACACGAGTCTAACATGTGTATTTATATGGATCCAATTAAATTTGATTGGTACAATTGGCTAGAATCCAATTTTATGGGGGTACAAATTTGAGAATCTCCAACATATCCAAGCAAGCTCTCGCTATAAGAATAAAAGAAAAAATGTTACCTATGATGAAAATGCCATCCGGATATGTTGGCCACTTCTTTCAAAGCAACTCTCCACGTTTGCATCTTCTCCATATCAATATTAGGGTCTTCTTCATGCTTAGCAAAAGCTTCTGCAAAAGCCCCAATTTGGTTTCGTACCTCAGAGGGATCAACATGGTAGAAAACAGGCAAAACTGTCAAGCCCGTCTCACTCATGCATTCGACAATCTGGGCAAGTTCAGTCAAGCACCATCTTGAGGAAGCATAGTTTTTTGAGATAATGGGGATGGCGTACATGGATTCACGTATTGCTTTCAAGAGCTCTTGAGAAATATACTTTCCTCGCTCAAGTTTCTCGTCGTCTTTAAAGGCGAGAATGCCTTTCCTTTCTAAAGCAGTGTATAAATGGTCTGTAAAACTCTTGCGGGTGTCTTCGCCATGGAAATTGAGGAAAACATCATGTATCCATCGAGGTTTTGGAGAAGTGGAATAAGACGGTGGTACTGATGGTGAGGCTCTTTCAGTGGTTAGGGGAACCATTGGACACTTGAAAAAAAAAA
>QEOT01001614.1:743413-803836 GCA_003123785.1 Pterocarya stenoptera | reverse complement strand
GACAGAAGAGGCTGCAGTGGCCACCAAGAGGCTAAAAGAATTACTTGAAGCTCGAAAGTCTTCTGCCCGTGACAGCTCAGGTCTGTCATCTTAATTGATGAAAAACTATTTGTTAATATGGAAGCCCCCTTGTTTTTACTTATCTGCAACTCGTCTATGAAACATAAATTTGTCAACTTCCTCTTATAAATAGTAAAATATCAACTTTACTCTTCATCAGAGCATGCATATTCAGTAGTTAGAGTAGTGTCTTGAACAGCAGGTTCATCCATCATAGAAATATGTGGGGCAGTTACACGATGGGTCCTTCCCTTTTAACTCTCCAGGTTTCTAATTGTGTGTTTTCTTCCAGTTATTACCAATGGAAATGGGACAAATGGGCAGGTAATGATGTTTGCTTCATCTTCTTGGTATATGTTTGATTCTATTTCATGATTTGAATCCATCCTAACATTATTTTTATCTTTAGAGCAATGAGAAAGCTTTGCAACGTTGGCTTGATCATGAGCTAGAAGTCATGGTGAATGTGCAGGAAGTTCGTAATGAATATGAGAAGCAAAGTCAAGTGTATGTTCAATATATTTTCGTTAATAATATTACTGATGTGTAGCGATAGTATATTTACCAGTTTTGCTGCAATCTCCAGGAGAGCTATGCTGGCGGAAGAGTTGGCCATGCTGAAACAAGTGGATGACTACGCTTCCAAAGGCCTTAGTCCTCCAAGAGGAAAGAATGGCTTTTCTAGGTAACTTTTGAGCAACAATTTAGATTAATTGTTTCTGACCTTTTCTTTGTTGTAGTCTATAGGATTTAACATACATGATACAATGAAGCAGGTAGAACAGAAAACACTTCAGCTCTCTCTCTCTCTCTCTCTCTCTCTCTCATCTTTTACTGCTCTACCTTTCTTGTTCAGAGCATCCTCCATGTCCCCAAATGCAAGAATGGCCAGAATATCTTCCCTTGAGAGCATGCTGAGTATTGCCTCCAATTCACTTGTAGCTATGGCCTCGCAACTTTCAGAGGCAGAAGAGAGGGAGCGTGCCTTCATTAACCGTGGACGTTGGAACCAGTTGCGCTCAATGGGAGATGCAAAGAATTTGCTTCAATATATGTTCAATTCTCTTGCGGATGCTAGGTTCTTTCTCAGACCTAGAAGCCTTCTAATAACTTCAATTTTAACCTGATGTAATGTTGGCCAGCTTGTTTGATCCTATAAATTATCATTGATATACATAAATTTAATTTCACAATGAATGTAGTAGCTATGGGTAATTCCTTTCAAATAATGGGGGTTAGGGTAATTTGCTTTCCTTGATAGAAATTTGCTTTCCTTGATTGAAATTTCAAGTTCCCATGTTTTCTTACAGGTGCCAACTATGGGAGAAGGATATGGAAACCACGGAAATGAAAGAGCAACTTAAAGAACTAGTAGGGATATTGCGGCAGAGCGAGGCACGAAGAAAAGAAGTTGAGAAGGAACTAAAATTGAGAGAGCAAGCTGATGCAATGGCACTGGCTTCATCCCCTACAGTGAGATTACTTGTTATTGTGTTTGAAATTCCTGCATGCACTAGCTTATAACTCAAGTTTATATAGCTGATTATAACTGCCATATCTATAACATTGAATTTATATACTGATCCCCATACACAACTTCATGAATTGGTCAAGCAAGTTTGAAGGAGGTTGGTCAAGTGAACCTTTGGAGTTGCAAATTTACTCACTAAAAATATATTATATAATCTGTAGCATACATAGAATTTGGGGCTCTTTCTACTTGTCTAAGAAACTATTGTTGGTCTTGTCATGGTTTCCTTAACCTATGATTTAAGATTCTTTTTCTTATGAAAAAAAGGATTTAAGATTCTCTGTGTTATTTTTATTATTATTATTATTAATGTCTCTATTAAAACTCTTCAGGCTGACCTTGAACAGGTGAACTCCCAGAATTCATTGAAACACTTTGCTGATGACATGAGTGGTCCCTTGTCTCCAATGTCTGTACCAGCACAAAAACAGCTGAAATATACACCAGGCATTGCTAATGGCTCGGTCAGAGAATCAGCAGCATTTATAGACCCTACAAGAAAGGTTAATGCTCTGGTCCTTTAATTGTATAATTGCCATCTGGTTTTCTGTTTGGCTAAGAAAGATGGATTTGCTGTTAATGCAGATGGTACCAATTGGGCAGTTGTCAATGAAAAAATTGGCAGTTGTGGGACAGGCAGGGAAGCTCTGGAGGTGGAAGAGAAGCCATCACCAGTGGCTCGTACAATTTAAATGGAAATGGCAGAAGCCATGGAGACTTTCGGAATGGATAAGGCACAGCGATGAAACAATTATCAGGGCAAGGCCTCGTCCACAGGCTCTGCCAAATATGATGTAATCCTCTCAGGTCACCAGCGGTTGCCAATATTCATCTTTGACCTATAAATATGACCCAACACATACCACGGGCAGAGAATAAAAATAAGTGCAGGTAATATTTTTGTTCCTCTCTGAAATATATATATATATATTTATATATAATGGGATTGAAACAACGAAATAATCATGATTGAGGCTGACCTTGCTATTCTCTACGTATGCAGTGTGCTGTAAGTGGTTGTGGAGGATGTCTGCTTGTAGCAGTCATGGATGAGTTGATTTTGAAGATGTTAGTTTGTAATCTTGAATTCTTTTGCGGTGGTTGCTGCATTGGGAGCATCTTGTAAAGCTGTGTTGATGCTGCCAATCATACGAAGATAATCAAAAGATGACACTGAAAGCTGAGATAATGCATATGGTGAAAGCAGTGGTGAAATGATATCTCACTCAAGGTGTCACCAATGTTTTGGTATATTTTCTCTTCATGATCATACTTAGATGGAAGAAATTCTTTAGACAAGTCATATAATTGTGTATAAAGGGTTGTCTTTTCTCCATTTTGGTTCCTTTTTTTTTTTTTCATTTTAATTGTAATTTGACTGGCTAATTTGTTGTAGTGCTTAACTTTCTACTGTGTAAGCACGATATGGATATTGTGGAAAGAATTGAACTCCGAAGAATTTCTGCTATATCACAACAAATGAAATTCTTCAATAGTCTCTATTTTTACGGTTCTTTTGTGTATAAGCTATATTGAAAGCAAAGGGAAAAAAAATATCTTGGAAGTTGGATGAAATTATCATGTTTCCTTTGCCCTTTTGTGTTTGAATTTATTTATTAACTCCTCTCTACCGTCGGGGGCCAAAACCCAAGCTTATTTGCAGCATTGCGTACCATTGAATAAATTTATTTGCAGCTTCTTTATTAACATTGATGTGAGAGTCTGCCACATTAGTTTACATAAAAAAGTATCCCACACCGAATGACCAAGAACAAAGTCCTAATTAATTTTGGGGTGCACATACCCTCGACAAAGAGTTTTCTACAAGTGCACATCAAATAATTCAAGAAAAAAGTTCCCTCGGTCCAGACCTCTAGAAATTGTTTGCACCCAAGGGCCTGTTATGGAGATAATTTAGAGATTTGATTTGTAATATTTTAGGGATGTTTTTCTTGATATCTAAATTGTATGTAGCAGATAATTAGGCTATAAATAAGTTGGAAATACTTATCTTGTATAGCATTTAGGCACCGGAAATCTAGCATTAATTATGTAAATCTCTTATATATAATGAAAGGAAACCCTATGTAAAGGGCATTTAGACCAATTAGACATGGTACCAGAGCGCCTACTTTGATTATCGTTTCTCTGTGGTCTTAATCTTTGAGAGTTTTCTAAGTTGCGGGGATAGGAATTTTTTTTCCTTTTCTGTTCTCGCACGTTGGTGTGTTTCTGAGTTTGTGGTGTTCCCTGAGTGTTTTCTCGCACGTATGTGGGGTACCAACTTGTGAGCTCATCACCTTGGTGGCTATCGGCGTTCTTTGGGAGTTGCGAATGCTATCTTTGTGCTAGTCGGCACTTTTCTATGGTGGTTGACAGCGTCTGTGGGTGGCTGTGAGGTGGTCGGCCATTTCTATGGGTAGCTAAGTGGTGGTCGACAGTTTCCATGGTGGTCAGCATCTTCGACTCCTCCCAGTGTGGCTAATGACGACAATTTCTCATGGGCAAGTATCTCTCGTGGGTCTTCTTGCCATGACTGTTTGGGCTTGTTGCTGTATCCCTTGTGGGCCTTCCTGTAGTATCTCTCAATTCTGGACAGGTGGCTTGTTGATTATTCTGCAATTTATTGTCGTGACTGTCTGAAATTTTCTGGTTGGACTTATTGCTATTTTTAAGTGGTTTTCATCATGTCTCTTGACAATACTATTGTTCGATTTACTAGAAAGAATTTTCCTACGTGGGAATTTCAATTTAAAATGTTCTTGAAAGAGAGAATTATCAAATCATATTGATAGTTCTGTTCAAGTTCCCACTGATGAAAAAGAATTTGCCCAATGGGAGGTCAAGATGCTAAGGTGATCTCTTGACTATTGGGAACGATTGAGTCTCATCTTGTCACCAATCTTCGGAGTTTTACTACGGCTCAAGCTATGTAGGACTACCTACATCGTATTTATCACGAAGACCACAACGCTCGGAAATTTCAATTAGAGTTGGAAATTAACAATTACACTCAATGTAATTTGACTATTGAACAATTTTATTATGGTTTTATTAATTTATGAAGCGAGTATTCTACTATTGTTCATGCTAAGGTTCCCACCGCGACACTCATGGCTCTTCAAGCGGTTCATGCTAAGAGTCAACGCGATCAATTTTTAATGAAGTTTGGACTTGAATTTGAGTCTGTTCAAGCCGATTATTGAACCGTAATACGGTTCCTTCCTTGGATATTTTCTTGGGAGATTTATTGTATGAAGAGCAGCGATTATGTACTCAGATGGGTATCACTTTTGAGAAGGTCTTTTCTGAGGCTGCGAATGTAGCCTATGCAGCACAAGGGAGAGGGAGGAACAAGTTGCAGTGTTTCAGTTGCAAAGAGTTTGGTCATATTGCTCGCAATTGTCCGAAGAAAGTTTATAACTGCTGCAAGAAAGAGGGCCATCTCATCAAAGATTTTCGCGTGCGACCTCAGAATCGCCAATCCCAAGCCTTTCAAGCTGATGTTCAGTCCTCATCTTCTTCTGTGCCCCCCACTGTAACCTCTGATTCATCTGTTCTCACACCTACCATGGTCCAACAAATGATTGTGTATGCTTTTACAACTTTAGGCCTGCAAGGTACTGATCCTAACTCCACTTCTTCTTAGATTGTTGATTCAGGTGCCTCTAATCATATGACTGGTAGTACGACAGGTCTTCATGGTGTTCGTAAGTATGGAGGCACACAAACTATTCAAATTGTTGATGGTAGTACACTTCCTATTACTGTTGTTGGTACTTTGGCCTCTTCATTTCGAAATTTTTTTGTCTCTCATGGATTATCTACCAATTTGATTTCTGTTGAACAATTAGTGGATAATAACTGTGATGTCCATTTCTCTCGTGGTGGTTGTCTTGTGCAGGATCAGGTGTCGAGGACGGTGATCGCAAAGGGGCCTAAAGTGGGACGTATATTTCCTTTACAGTTTTCTATTCCTAATGTTGTTTCTCTTGCTTGTACGGCTATTGCCAATAATAATAAAATATGACATAAGAAATTGAGTCATCCTAATTCTGTTGTCTTAACTCATCTTTTGAAATATAGTTTTTTGGACAATAAAGATTCATCTTCTTCTTCTCCTGTATCTTTTGATTGTGCTACTTGTTATCTTGGTAAAAGTAAAACTTTACCTTTTCCTGCACATGGTCGTCGTGCTTCTAATTGCTTTGAGATTGTGCATATTGATGTTTGGGGTGTCAAGCCTGTTATTTCTCATGGTAAGTATCGTTATTTTGTGACGTTTATCGATAATTATAGTCGAGTTACTTGGATCTATTTTCTCCGTTCTAAAGCTGACGTGTTCTCTATTTTTCAAAAATTTGTTGTGCTTGTCGAGACACAACTCAGTACTTGTATCAAAATCTTACGCTCCGACTCAGCGGGGAATACATGTCTCATTACTTTCAGACTTATCTTTAGAAAAAAGGGATCATTTTCTAGCGTTCTTGTCCTTATACCCCTTAACAAAATGGAGTCACTGAGCATAAGAATCGTCATCTCTTAGGTGTTGTTCGTACTTTGTTGATTGATTCTTTTGTACCTTCTAAGTTCTAGGTAGAAGTTTTATCTACTATTGTTTATTTGATTAATCGTTTGCCTACTGCCACTCTAAATTATGATTCTCCCTATTTTTTATTATTTGGCATATCTCCTGAGTATCAATCATTTCATACTTTTTGGTGTGTTTGTTTTGTTCAACTGCCACCTATTGATCGTCACAAGCTTGCTGCCCAGTCTGTCACATGTGCTTTTATGGAATATAGCCCTACTCAGAAATGATTTGTTTGTTATGATGCTCATACAAACAAATTTCGAATCTCTCGAAATGTGATTTTCTTTAAAAATCAATATTTCTTTCAAGCTCAGGTTATTTATGATCCTCCTATTACTCTTATACTCACTTTTGATAATGTGCCTTCTTCTATTAAGCAATTTAAACTAGGTATGGTGTATTATAGATGTCCTTCTTCAACGCCTCTTCCAGATAGTGATCCGTCATCTGATTCTGCAGTTCATATACCTCGGCGCTTCGCCTGGGTTACACATCCACCAAATAGGTATGGTTTTCCTCATACCTCGCTTACTGCCACTCTCGACATTATTTCTGTTCCTCACTCTTATACTCAGGCAGCCACCCAAGCATGTTGGTAGCAGGCCATGCAAGAAGAAATCTAAACTCTTCAAGACAATCACATTTGGGATCTTGTGACTTGTCCCTCTGGTGTCAAACCTATTGGTTATAAATGGGTGTACTCAGTTAAGTTTCGGTTTGATAGCTCACTGAACAGATATAAGGCTCATCAAGTGGCTCTTGGGAACCGCAGGAGTATGGTATTGATTATGAAGAGACATTTACACCTGTTGCCAAAATGGTTATTGTACGGACTATCTTGGCACTTTTGCATCGCATGGGTGGTTTCTTCGGCAGATGGACGTGAGGAATGATTTTCTACATAGGGATTTGAAGGAAGAAATTTATATGTCTCCACCTCCTAGCATGTTTGCTACACCTTCCTCAAAGGTTTATCAGCTACGCTGATCCTTGTATGGATTGAAACAAGCTCCGCGTGCATGATTTGATAAATTTCGCTCTACTCTACTCTGCTTGCTTTTCACTTTACTCAAAGTCAGTTTAATTCCTCTCTGTTTCTTCTCAAGACTTTTGCAAGAATTGTATTGCTTCTAGTATATGTTGACGACATTGTGATTACTAGCTCTGATACTAAGTTAATTAAGCAATTACAACAGCATCTCAAGGCCTCTTTTCACATGAAAGATCTTGGTCCCCTGCAGTACTTTCTTGTCCTTGAGGTGCAGATTACTCCGACTAGTACATTGTTACACCAACACAAATACACGCAGGAAGTGATTTCATTGGCTAGTCTCCAATTGGATAATTCTGTTCTTACTCCCTTGGGGGTAAATCTTAAGCTTTGCCAAGAGGAATGTGAGCTTCTATCAAATCCATATTTGTACCGAAAACTCATTGGGAGTTTGAACTACTTGACGATTACTCATCCTGACATTTTTTTTTACTGTGCAGCAGATTAGTCAATTTATGTAGGCCCCTCGACACCTTCACTTAGCCGTTGTCCACCGATTATCTGATATCTGAAGAGCACCTCTACACGCGGGGGTTATTCTTTCCTAAAGAATCTTCCTTACAGTTGGTGGGGTATAATGACGCTGACTAGGCTAGATGTGCGGATACTCGTCACTCTGTTACTGGCTGGTGCATGTTTTTAGGCAATGCACTCATTTCTTGGAAGAGTAAGAAGCAAGACAAAGTTTCCAAATCCTTCACTGAGTCTAAGTATCAAGCTATGTCTTCTGCCTGCTCTGAGATCACATGGCTTCGTGGGTTATGGCTTCGTGAGTTATTGGGTGAACTTGGTTTTTCTTAGCTTCATTACACTCCTCTTCATGCTGATAATACCAGTGCTATTCAGATCGCTGCTAATCCTGTCTTCCATGAGCGTACGAAACATATCGAAGTCCATTGTCATTCCATACGTGAATCCTTTGATAGACATGTGATTACTCTTCCTCACATTTTCACTAAACATCAAACTACAGACATTCACTAAAGCTCTTTCTCGACACCGACATCAGTTCTTGGTTGACAAATTAATGCTTCTTTATCTACCAGCATCAATTTGAGGAGAGATGTTATGGAGATAATTTTGGAATTTGATTTGCAATATTTTAGGAATGTTTTCCTTGATATCTAGATTGTATATAGCAGATAATTAGGTTGTAAATAAGTTGGAAATACTTACCTTGTATAACATTTAGGCGTCGAAAATCTGATATTAATTATGTAAATCTTTTCTATATAATGAAAGGAAACCTATGAAAAGGGCATTCAAACCAATTTGACAAGGCCAAGAGGTTTCAAACTTTAGACCTGAAAGAAGGATAGCACCTAGACCAAGACTTTCACAACTTAAGTCAACCCCTAAGGGTTGTCTATCTAAGTTCCTTCTAAGGCACTCCATAGGAGCAAAGGTTACCGTGATCACAATTGATGGCAAATTCCATCATCTAATCCCCCTCTAAAACAAAAATAAAATGACTGAAACCATTCTGCTGTATCAAGTTACCTCTTCACAAATGAACTGGATGCCTACGGGAGAAAGGGAAGGGAGAGAATTTGATTATTTTACAGCATTTCGCTTCAACCATCATGTGTAGTTGATAATCTGAACACAACTAACATCACTGGGACGAAAGAGGAGATAGTAGAAATCTGCCAGCACCATAATTATTGCCCAAAACCTTAAATGTTAAATTACATATAGACACAATAGCTTAAAAGATCACATTTGACATTTTGAAATGACTATAAAATTACAAGATTCTACAGTACTCGTACAAGGCAACAGATTTTTAGCATTCACCCCAGCAGATATAGGACCTGTAAATCCTAGAGCAGCCATTGTATGTTTTGCCTGCAAATGACCACGCCTAGCATATGCGACCATTAGAGTATCAGAAATCAAGGAAAATGCACTGTAAGTACAAGAGGGGAACATCAGTTTTGCAATCATGCTGTAACCACACATGTTGAGAAGCGTTGTATTTTGAGCAAGAGAAAATTACCCATCCCCATATCTCTGGGCATCAGCTTTGACAACACCAGTGGGCATAGTGCTCCTCTTTCCGATGGTTACTAACGAGACCCCCACACTGCAAGCAAATGAAGCTGCTCCCATCTGAGAATGCATCCAGCACTACTTGCATCCTCCCGGTTTCTGCCAGTATAGAAGCACCATGGGCATCCTCTGGTAAAACTGATGGGACAACCACGTCATTCAACGATGATCCAGTTTTTAAAGGCTGGGCTTCAACAATTGCACACTCGGCAAACAAAGAAGCCAGCTGATCAGCAGCAGCATTTTCTTGCAGTCTACTTCTGTAAAGTTCACGAGCACGATGCAGAGACTGAAATACAGCTTCATCCCCACCTTCAGCTCTCATTGCCATTACAACCTGTTTCCAAATCTAGATCAGTACTCTCTCCAAGGCGAATTAATATACTGGGGGTCAGTTTCTCCTTTAATTTACCATTAACAAAGGTGGAACAAATAATGTGCCACCTGGTACACATACATTGGAATTCAGACCCTTCTGGCCCCGGCCAGTAAGTGGTCAAGGCCAGAGATGAGTGACACATAAACAAGCGCATGAAAGATCTTCACATAACTTTCTAAGGATAAATGACTGATCAAAATGAAATCAAGATACATTTGAATCATATATTTGATGTCTTTCAAGGAACAGTCATCATCTTTTTTTTTTATAAGTAAAAATATTATATATATATCAAAAGGAATAACCAAGTACACTAAATGTATACAAGAAAACACCTTGCCCGTAATAGAAAGGAACAGTCATCATCTGGAAGTAATAGTTTATAGATTTATACAATGGGAAAAAAAAGTCCTTCAAGATATCTTTCTCAACCCTTAGGACAAACTTAAATTTTTTTTTTATATAGGTAAAATGATTAGGCCAAACTTAATTGAACCACAAGTTAATGAAAAAATAAAGAATAAAGAATTGGTACACCATGTTAGCATAGGAAATCTTTGAATTCTAAGGCCCTTTGATGCTGAAATGAACTAGGCGGCTTTAGATCTGAATTAATGGGCATAAGTGTTAACAATGAAATCTTTACCTTGGAAACTGTCCAAGATTGCTGCAAAATCATATAACCTAGATAACAGATAGTGTTGAACCAAATTCAGCATCTGAGATAGTCATGAACAAAAGCAACCTGAAATATTTTTTATCTTCAGGTCCCATTGGGATTCCATTCAAATAGTCCTTGACACATGGTCATTGCCAATGAATATGGTAGGTGGCCCAATTACTGAGACTGTAAATCCAAAACTGAGTAATCTACCATTGACAGCAATATTTAATAATATATCGAACAAAATTGAAAAATGAGCTTCTCCCAAATTGCAAGCAAATTTATCTTAGAATGATATTCCCTCCAACATCCATCGAACAGACTTCTGCTAATATAGAAGCATGAGACAAAGCTTCCTTGACTGCCCTTGCTTCTTCTAGATGCATCTACTCTTATTTTAAAGATTCACACTTTTTATGGGACTCTAAAGTTAGACAGATTTCAAAATTAAACTTGGTGTGACCTCTCCTAATTGACACTGCCAACTGCAATCACAAACACACGAAAGTTATGTCCTAGCAAAACCTAAGGTAAATGCATATTGGGATCGGTTGGAAGTTGAAAGATACTATCCAAGATAACTATAAGACTCACTGTACAATCCCCAAGGAAAAGGAAAAAAGAAAAAAAACAACGTTCAGCCACAACTGAGTGGGCCCAAAACAAGATCAACATCACTAATTCTTAACAAATTTCGCTCTACCAACCTGAGAAGAAGAAAATTAGCAGAAAATAACCGGAAGACAATGATTAGAAAATTTTTGCTTGGAAGCTTCATATGAAACATCAATAAGCTTTCAGCATATTTACCAGACTTCGGATAAAAAAAGACAAGAATTTAAACACAACATAAGATAAACAGAAAGGGAAAGAACATGATTGAATATGGATTACCGCTTGGAGGGCCTGGGAAGGTTTTCCTTGATCGATGAGTTGGCGAGCCAATGTGAGTAACCCTCTGACGACGTCATTCTGGCCGGTGTTGGATGCCAGCTCCGGTTGTGCGGCGCCGGTCTCGGTCTCCATCATTTCCGTGTCCGCACGGTCCATGGCATTCGGCATTTCAAAATTTTTTTACTGGTATCAAAACAGAGTGCCGGAGAGAGAGTTGGGTTTTCTTTATCTATCCAAGAAGATTAGGGCTTCTCAGGCTGCTAGATGATTCTAGCAATTTCTGCAGTGCAGTCTTCCTCTTTCTCCTTTTTCTCTGTTTCTGGCATTTCTCGGTGACGGAATTGGATTTTCATTTGGGCTCGGTTCATTACTTTTAGGCCTTTTTGTTTCAGCCCATGTTGGGTTGCGACAATTCCTTAATTTGGATTTGTATTATATTTAAAAAAAGTATTGTTATATGTATTTATAGTTTTATTTATAAAAAAAATTATAAAGACTGATTTTGTCAGATTTTTTTTAAAATTTGTAATTTATAATTTTTAACATATTAATAACTAATACGTGGAGAAATAAATTTTTCATAATTTTTTTTCAAGTACAGTTAAGAGTGGGGCTACTTTGCTGCCTCACTCTTACTGCTGGGCGTACCGCCCAGTTTTTGTTTTTCTTTTCTCTTTTTTCTTTTAATATTTTTTTAATACATTTAAAGATTTAAAAAAAATATATATCAATACATTTAAAATTACTTCCTTAATCACTAAAAAAAAGATGACCAGCGGTCAACTTGGGCTGTAAGAGTGGGGCAACAGAGTAGTGTTTCTCTACAGTTAAATATTTTTTTTAAAAAAAAAAGTAACGATAACTACAATCTTTTTTACAACATTTTATATAATTATGTTTTAAATGTCATGATCTTTACAGATGTTATACAGTTTATGTAAAGGGTTCATCATTATGATTGTACAGTTTAATCATAATTCAATACATTTAATTAAACAAAATAAATTCTTAATCTTGCCATAACATGTTTAATGTGTTGTTTGGGTTATTAAATTGATTGATTGTAATTAAATTGGGTACTAGCCTTTTCAAAGAATATAAATTGTAATTTAAACGATTGATTTAAATCATTTAAACGATCTATATAAAAACACATCAGTTTGTGTGATTATTTTCGTGTAATCTTTTTGAAATTAGAATATTTCTCATATTAGATATGTTACAACGATTGATTAGATTAATTCTCTCAATTTTCAAAAAAGCGAACCAAAAATAAAAACGGATAGGTAAGAAACCTAATTGAAATCGGTCGGTTTAGTCCGGTTTAGCAATTATTTGAACAACCCTAGCTAAAGTAAAAACTTACAAAAGGCAATAAGTGGGAAAAAATGGAAACAAAAAGAAAAAGAAAAAGAAAAAAAGAGTCAACATTAGGAGTTAGTTAAGCCGATGAGAAAATTAAATGGAATAAAACATAGAGATAGATTTCAAAATTCGAGATTTCAGAATGTAGAGTTAGTTAAGCCAAATGAAATCTCTTGCTTTATCTTCTTTTTTTTTTTTTTTTTTTTTTTTTTTTTTTTAAAGGAAGAAACCAAAACTGAGATGAACACAAGAATTTACATTCTCGCAGTATTATCATGAAAGACAAATGGAGCTCCAGAGGTATTACCACTTGCAAAACTTTCAAAACTTTCAAAACATACACCAATAAATGGTGGGAAAGGGTGAAGAATAGAATCATCAGCTGAACTATTCATCGTTCTCCTAGAGGACCAATTATATGCACTGGTAATGTTCAGGAACTCAAGAACTAGACTGCTTCAATTTACAAAATATGAAAAACCATTNCTCCACAAATGCATTGGTTCCTGTTAATCGCAAAATCCCAATTAATTTTGAAAGAGTGCAAGGGAGGAGGCTCCCACTTTTGATCCATGTTGCTACAAGATGCTGGAGTGCTGGTCCTTTTTGTATGAACTTCCTTCATCTCCTTGAGAATCTCCTGAGATTGCTGAACTACTACATTCGGGTGTTTTAATTCTCTTTGAAAAACAAAGTTATTCTTTCTTTGTCATACTCTTCTTGCTACCACTGCAATCTCCTTCACAACTATTGTCTCGAATCCAGAACATATGTCTTCAAGAGTTCTAAAAATGTCTTCTTCCAGCAGGTACTCTTGGATTTGTTTGGAACATTGGCCCCAAATATCTTGTGATGCAGGACATAGCCATAGAGCATGAACCACTGATTCATCCATTTCAAAGCAAATGGGATAATTTGGACTATCCACTACCTTCTTTTTGAAAAGGTTTTGATAAGTCGGTAGGCCATCCTGACAAGCTCTACACAAGAAGACTCTATCAACTGGGATATGTTTGGATTCCATATAACTGACCACATTGTACTTCGATTCCTAGAGCATGAAGGTTGGCCTTTTGATTGTTCTTGCAGTTCTTTACAGAAGTGGTAGGCACTTCTCATTGTGAATTGACCATTAGAAGAACCATTCCAAATTAATTTATCTAGTCTATTGGAATAGCTTTATCTTCATAATAATCTCAACTTCCTCCCTTGAGAAAACACCTGCAATCAGTAAAGTTCTCCATTGATTAGTATCATGATCGATTAGTTCATGTACTTTAGCATTTTCATCTAAGCCCTTTACTGTACTCTGAATTTGGGAAGATGTGAACTTCTCTTCCATTTCCTATTCTCCCTAATGTGCCCTTCTCTAATAAAGATTGTGCTGCAAGGTTACTTTTCCAAATATAGGAAGGTCTATTACCAAGTTTAACTTGAAAGAAATGAAGGGCAAGTATTTCAATTTTAGAACTTGAGAAGCTAATGAATGGGGTTATTGAAGCAATCTCCACCCTTTCTTAGCTAACATTGCCAAGTTAAAACTTTCCAACTCTCTAAAACTTTTCTCATTGTATTCCATGAGATCCAATGTATTCTCCTCTCCTTTTCTTGTTGTCCCCACCAAAAATTCTCCATTACCTTATTAATCTATCTAATGAGGTTGTAAAGGAGCTTAAAAACTCTCTTACTATATTTAGGTAATGCTTACACAACTGATTTGAGGAGAATTTCTTTACCTACATATGAGAGAGTCTTGACTTTAAAATTGCTGATTATATGTTTGAATTTATCCAATATACTTCTAAATGACTTTGATTGAGCTCTTCCAACCAAGGCTGGCAAACCAAGATATTTCTCATAAGACATGCTTGATCTAACTCTTGCAATGCTCAAGATGATTAGCTTGTGTCTCTCGAGGTATTCCTAGTTCCTACTGAATTGGATTGATGTATCTCCTTATTAAGTCTTTGACCAGAGGCCTTTTCATAAATATTTAAGATAAAAATCAATGTGCTCCATTCAAGAGAATTAGCTCTGCAAAAAAGTAAGCTACTATCTTAAAAATAAAATTAAAAAAAAAAAAAAAAAAGGAGGTGATTAATGTGAATCTTGCCTCTAACAAGTGGGACACATGTGATAGAACCTATCTTTTCTGCATTATTCAGTAGAGAGTTCAAAGTTATAGGTAAGGTTAGAAAGGATAACCTTGCCTAATCTATCTTATAGGTTTGAAAGTAGGTTGAGGAATTCCATTAATCAGGATTGAGTATGATACTGAATCAAAACACTTCATCAATAGCTCGGTCTATCTTTGTGCAAAACCCATCTTACTCATGACAGCTCTTAAAAATTCTGATTCAATTTAATCCTATGCGTTACTCATATCGAGTTTTAAGGCCATACATCCAGATTTTCCTGATAATCTGCTAGTCATAGTGTGCTTGCTTCATAAACTACAATGATATTATTCAAGATTAATCTCACAGAAACAAAGGCAGATTGAGTAGGTGAAATAATATTTGGTAAGATCCTTTTCAGTCTATTGGCTAGAGTTTTTTAAATAATTTTGTAAAGAACATGGGAAAGACTAATTGGTCTGGAGCCAGACACCTTTGTGGGAGACTAATTACTTTATTCTTTTATCCAAGAGTGCATGGCTTTTGCAATATTCGTCTCTTAATAAAGATCTGAATTTGTTCAAAAAAATAAAAGTCAGCAATGGAGGGATAGCAAGGAAAGAAAACATTGCATTTGCTGTCATCTGTATATTTTCTATGACACTAGCGCAAAGTAGTACAAATAATATAATTACTAGGACGCGACCTGTGTATCGGGGTCCAATTCACTGTCCTCCATTAATACACTCTCTTTAATCTCTTGTAACATTTTCAATACCTGCCACATAGTGGGCCTCTGCTCAGCCGAGATCACGCTACAAGTTATGGCCACCTCCATAAGCATTTCCATCCTATTATCTACCCCACCAAAGCCATCTTCTTCCCTCCTCGATCTAACCCAATTCACCATCTCTTCTGGCACCAAATGTGGCAGCTGTGCTGGTGTCTTCCCGGTGAGAAGCTCCAGCAACAGAATCCCAAACGAGTATACGTCGGATTTCGAGGTTGCTTGCTGACCTGGGTTGCGAGTTTCTGGGGCTTTGCATGCGGCAGTGGAGTCATTGTCGTCGTTGGAGGTCGGGTTGGCGAGGACAGAGAGACAGTAGTCAGTGACGCAGGCCTCAAAGTCGGGGCCGAGGAGGACGTTGGAGGACTTGAGATTGCCATGGACGAGCCTCCATGCTTGGTGAATGTAAGAGAGGCCTTTGGCTACGTCCTCTGCTATTTTTAAGCATGATGTCCAATGCAGTGGCTTTGCCCTTGTGGATTTTGTGCCTGCATGGGCAATTTTTGTAGAAGAGAATATTGAGTTCCATTGGCAAAAGAGAATATTGAGGAAAAGTTTTAACTAATTATAATTCTAAAATTGGGCTATAAGAATTTAAAATCATATCGCCTCCAAATTATCAAAGCCATTGCTTAAACTTTTATGGAGAGATTTAATCAAAACAAATTTAAGACACGAATTATAATTCATCTCATTAAGATTAAAATGTTATGGAGGAAGAATATATGCATCCTGACATGACCTTGAAGGTTAGATTAAAAAGAAAGCAAAAGATTATAAGAGAAATGATAATCTGGGAGTAAAGTGTTTACTTAGCTTAAATGTACATCTATAGAAATTTTTTATCTACACACAATAAGGAGGCTTAAGTATTGACGTAATTTAATATGATCCGTCATATTATAATTTTTTTTTTTTTTTTTTTTGTAATGTGGATCTAACCTATTATATTAAGTCATACCAATGTGTAAAACTTTCTTTTATAAGATTCGTATATAGACCTAACATTTGTCAGAGAAAGGTGACAAAAGATGCCTCTTGCCCCATTTGTTGTCTACACCCAGAAACTATTGAACATGCTCTGTGGAAGTGTTTATTAGCTGCCCAGGATGTATGGAGCTCCAAAAAACAAGTCTATCTACAACATCAGTCTTTCAGGCACCTGGTAGAGAGTTTCCTTGAAATCCTAGAAGATGAAGAGATGACTGAGTTTGCCATCACAACTTGGAAGATATGGAAGAGAAGAAATGATCTAATCTTTAACGGTATTTTCATGCATCCTAACACTCTCATTCATCAAACCAAAGCTTTCATTGAAGAGCTCAGCCAACTTCAGCATGACTCCAAGACTTCAACAAATGCTATGAGTATGTCATCCAAATGGGAACCTCCTCCCCGTGGTATGTTAAAGCTTAACTGGGATGCTGCCCTCGATAAGATCAATTGCAAGGTGGGTGTTGGAGCTGTTATTCGAGATTGGGAAGGAACAGTCAAGGCCACCATGAGAATGAACCATGATATATATCCTGACCCTTTGCTAGCAGAAGCGTTTGCTCTACTGCAAGCAGCATCTTTTGCAAGAGTCTAGGCTGGAAGGAACTAATCGTGGAAGGGGACTCCTTACAAGTTGTCAGCTACCTAAAGGCCAAGGAAGTCACTGACTCTTATGTGGGAACAATGATTAGTGACACTAAAAATGTCCTGAATTCTTTCACATCTTGGTCTGTAAGACATACCCGTAGAGCTAGTAATATTGTAGCTCACGTTTTAAGTCGTGATGCACTTACTGTGGGTGATAGTATCAGGTCGGTTGGTACTACACCAGCTTGTATTCAAACTCTGCTTTGAGCTTAATATATGGGAATTTTACATCAAAAAAAAAAAAAAGTATATAGACCTAACACTTCTCGTATATCTTTTTTTTTTATAAGATGGTGGTGGGTTTGAATCCAGGATTTCCATTTGAAGAAATGGGCTATATATCATCTTGGCCTCGTATATCTATCATATTCTCTATTATATATATTTGTAAGTTAAAAATAACAATAATCTACTTCCCTTCACTATTCTTATCAAGTTATTTTTATGGAAAGTTGAATTATCATTGACAATACCTATCAAAAATGAAAGTTTTGTTGCCATGTTATGGCTATCCATATCAAACATAATAAAATTTATACTTGTTTTTAAAAAAAAATTTCAAGCGTAAAGACTATTCTACTAAGGGTTTTGCTATACATTAGCCACTATTCATTCCGATATCCCACATTTGACAGTTTTTTTTTCATATGATGTGGAGTGTGGAGTAGTGAATAGCGACTGATGAGAAGAATTATTCTTCTACTAATTGCATAATTTCACTATATATTAGTGTCAAACTGTCAACGAAGATAAACTCAAGTAAAACTTAGATCTACATATACACATACATATAAACTAGGGTCATGCTACAGCCCCCCGCTGATGGTGTAGCTTAGTTTTTTATGTGTTTTTTTTAAGGTTTTTTTTTTATATAGATTTTTTTAATAATTTTTAATATTTTAAAAAATAAAATAAATTTAGAATATTATTAAATATTTTTTATTTTACTTCGTGATTAAGGAAATATTTTTTAATAATATTATAAATTTATTTTATTTTTATAAAATATTAAAAATTATTAAAAAATTTTATATTAAAAAAAAAACTTAAAAAAAATACATTAAAAATCATGCCCTACACCCCAGCGGGCGTGTAGGGCATGATTTTTCCAAACAGTTTTCCAAGTGAAGATGGGATTTCACAATGAAAAAATTATTATTTTTTAATAAAATATTTATACGATGTAATTTAATTTTAAAAAAAAATTAAAAATTTAAATTTGAAAAGTTAAGTTTTATTATTTAAATACGTAGACAGTCGACTACGCTAGGTGCAGTGTGTTCACGTGCTGAGCTAGTCAAGGAGATAAATGTCGTTTAGGCTGGGATTCCGACATGTCAGCTACAAGAAAGGAGCTTTACAAATCAATTATTATTTAATCGTCAAATCAAAGTCCCAACGTAGTCAGCACCAAGATTCTCGCTGCTAATTGAAAATTTAAAGATGCTGCCGCAAATCCAGTAGCAGCATCAAACTCCAAACAAATCATGCTGTGTTGAAAAAATAATTCATGTTCAAGATTTTCGTACGTGTTTCTATGAGAATTCTGATCAGTTATGGATCCTAAACCCCGAGTCCACCCGGCATGGGACTCGTTCTGCTAGTAACCCAGAAAAATGAAGCAGAGTGCTAGAAAGAGAAGTTTACCGTGAACGAGGGAGAAGAGACTGCCATTGGGTTGGTAATCATAAACCAGAAGCCTTTCTTCCTTTGCATGAAAATAAGCTCTAAGCGGAACCAGGTTTGGATGCCGAAGTCCTCCCACCGATTCCATGTGCTGATCGAAAACTTCCTTACTTGTGCCGGATAATTTTCCGGCGTCGAGCCTCTTCACGCTGACAATCAGCCGGTTGTCCAGCACTGCCTTGTAGGTGCTGCCAATGGTGCCTCTTCCCAGCAACTCTGCGGAAGCTCTCATCAGCTGGTCTAGCGTATACAGCTGCGCCTCCCCTGCGCAGAAAACCAAGCTCCCACTCTTTGCCACTTGCATTCCTTGCACTCTCTTCACCTTCTCCTCCAGCTCCTTCTCTTGCTCTATCTGCATTACTGCCGCGGCTTGAGCCGTCGTTGCCTCGTCCTCCGAAGCCGTTGCAGGCGTTGACGACTCTGTCTTGTTTCTCTTCTTCAAGGCCATCACGAAGCAGACAAGGGAACAGATGAAGACCACAACACCGGCTGAGAACCCCACAATCACGGCGGTCCTCTTGTGCTTCTTTCGAAACGCTTCGTGGGTCAACTCGACGCCGTGTACTTGCGCGCTTTCACCAAGCGACGACGATGGCGGCGGAGAAGCCAATGGCGTCGATTGTCCGAAAAAGGGCGAGCCGGGATGGCATTCCTTGTTTATGATCTCGCCGCAGAGATTGGGGTTCCATGAGAACGAGGATGGACCGAAGCGTACCAGAGTAGCTGTAACTGGGACAGGACCGGAGAGATTGTTTCCTGAAACGTTGAAGCTTTGGAGGGAGGGCTGGTTGAGAGGAGGAACCGTTCCGTTGAACCGATTCCACTCGAGACGCAGGTAGGAAAGCCGGTCTATTATGGCCAGCGAGGCCGGTAACGGTCCGGTGAGGTTATTGTAGGAAATATCTATTGTTCGTAGTCTATGTAGAAATAGGATCGAAGGTGGGAAAGAGCCCGTGAAAGAGTTATGGTCGAGAAAGAGGGCTTTGAGGTTAACGAGACCTGAGAGCTCGGGAATGAGTCCGGTGAGCGAGTTTTTCTGCAAACTCAGGACTCGGAGCTGGTCAAGACGAGACAATGTGTCGGCAGCGAAAACTCCACCTAGATCTAGACCTTCGAGGACAAGTCGAACAACTTTCTGTTTCACGCATTCGACTCCTCGCCATTGACAGAAATGGAAGCTCGTATTTGGGGAGAAGAAAAGATTACCATTCTGATCGGCTTTGGATTTGAATGCCAGAAGAGCGAGTGCTTCTTGGGATGGTGCGAAGTGGAGAGGAGGAGGAGTAGGAGGAGGAGGGGTGAGAAAAGGCCTGCTGGTAGAAGCAACTAAGCTGCAAAATGACAGCAAAAGAGAGGCATTTGATACAAAGAAGAAGAAGAAGAAGAGTCGATGGGGATGGCTTCTCCTCAGCATTATTGGAGATCAAACAAGGTAATGCATATGTTAAGCCTAAAGCAGAAGCTATTAACCCTTGGAGTTTGTTTCTGTCTGTCTCTTCAAAAGGAAGACAGAGTCGGTGACAATGGTGATTTGGCCATGCTTGCATTCCCCATTAGGGTTCTACACAAGGTAGAAGAGAGAGTATGGGAATTGCAGAAGGTGACAAAACCATATAAGAGCTGTCCGTCAGACTGCAAAATTGATCAGAAATCACGTGGAGCGAAAAAAGAGTTAACTGATAAGTTACTTGGAGTCTTGGAGGACGGTTCCACTGCCCAAGTATTATTAGTTTTTAGAAGGAAATTGCACTCTCCTTTTTAAATTTTTTTAATAATTATACAATTATATATATATTTTTATTATTTACAAACATTTAAAATATATTTTAAATAAAAATACAATTGTATTATGGTGTACATGTGGGGACACATTTACGAGGCTTACCTCATTTGCATTCTAAATTCACAAAATAATAATAATAATAATAATAATGATTTATTCTATCTCATTTTATAATTATAATTTTTTTAAAATTTTATATAAAATATAATAAATAATTTAACTTTTTTAAATTTTAAAATAATAATAACATTAAAAATTATATTCTAATAATATTTTATTCAACTCATTTAAAACTATCTCAACTCATTTATGAATCTATACATTTATCATATTTTAAAATGATTATTAAACTTCAATTTAATATTTAAAAAATATTTTTTCATTTAATTGAAAATATTATCCTTACAACAGTTTAAAGTAGGAGTGCTACCTGCATAAGGTGTGGGGGTAGCCCCCTCCCCACTCCTGCCCTGCATGGGCTGGGAGTGGGATTTTACCCCAACCCCTGCATCTCTGGATTACAGTTAACCAGATTCAAAATTATTTCTAAATTCAAAAGTGATAAAAAATTATGTAATTTTTAAATTAAATTTGTAAATATGACTATTATTTAAAAATTATGTAATTTTTAAATTTGCTACTGTATATGGAAGTATGAGAGTTGTATTGTCAAAGCAATCTATAATAGGTTCACCTTATTACACTACTGTAATATCCCGTATTTTAATATATTTTCACTGAAAGATTATTTTAATTAATTTAAATATTGATTCTCTTGTTTTAAAATTTATTGAATTTTTGTTGGGTTTATTTTATGATTTTAAGATGTGAAAATTATTTGTTATGCTTTTTAATAGTAATTACTATTTTACATTTTAAATTGATCTTTAATTTAAATTGGTTTGTTTATGGATTTTAAAAGTATTATTGTTTTAATTAAGCTTTCACTGCATTTGAATTATTTTATAATCAGTTTTAAAATCTTTTTCGTTAGATCATTTTTTGGATCCAAGTTATGAGGACTGGACCTCATTTCTTTCCCTTATTTTTTCTTTTTCCCTTTTTCTTTTCTCCCCTTTTTCTTCTTCTTTCTTTTTCTTCCCTGCTTCTCTCCCAACCCATGCGCAACATCCACTTCCTCTCTCCCGTCCGTTTTCTCTTCAACTCATAGGACCGCCATGCGCCACCGTCCGATGTCACCGCCCAACCCATCAGCTTCCCCACCTTCCGGCGAGCTCACCCACCCCGGCCACCACCTCCCACGCTCTCTCCTTGGAACGGGCTATGTAACCACTACGCCGCCATGCACCGTCTATGGCTGCCATTGCCCATCCCAATCTCTTCCCCTCTGGCCGGCAACCCTTCCCTTAAAATATCAGCTCCTTCCGTGCCGCCGTTAACCCACTCGCATACCTCAAAGCCACAGCATCTCTTGTGCTCGCCCGCTGCCGTCGCACCACTTCCGGCCACCATTTCTTCATCATATCTTCCTCGACCTCCCAGCTACCTAATGGACCCAATCCCAGCTCTAATATGTCACCGGTGAAGCCCCATTATCTTCATCTCCGATTTTGACATTTTGAGCCTTAAACCGCCATCTACGCCACCACCCACTGCCAAAAAGCTACCACCATTAGCTTCACCGACCTCCCTAGGTCCTATTTTAGTAATTTCAAGTCTTGGTTTGACCCGGTTCAAAAGTGGGTTTTAGAGACCCACAGACACAATGTATTTTACACTATTAGGTTGCTATTATGTCGCTTCCAGCTCATCCGTAATCCTCCGAAAACTATTATATAACGCTATAAGTATTTTCTTAAATAACTTTTAAGATTTAAATGTATTTTTGCACTAATACTCATTTACTGTATACTGGTTGGTTGTGTGATTAGATTATGCTGTGTTTGATTGGTTGTTGGATATTGATGTTGGGCTGGTATATTGCATGTACACGCATGTTCATGTTTGTAAATGAAAACTGGATTTTCATGTAATTGCATTCATGTTCATGTGTTTGTTGAAAACTGAATTTTCATGTGAGTAAAAGGAAAAGAGATTGTAGGGATGGTGGTATAGTCCCGCCTGTGATTCCAGCCTACGGTGCACGCGGTAGGGATGGTGGTAAGCAGGGATGGTAATAGAGTCCCACCTGTGATTCCCACCTACAGTGCTCTAATGGGTACCCCTTGTGTAGAAAGGAACTGTATGGATGGTGGTAAGCAGAGATGGTGGTAGAGTCCCGCATGTGATTCCGCCTACAGTGTTCTAATGGGTACCCCTTGTGTGGAAAGGAACTGTAGGGATGGTGGTAAGCAGTGATGGTGGTATAGTTCCGCTTGTGATTCTCGCCTACGGTGCAGTCGGTAGGAATGGTGGTAAGTAAGGATGGTGGTAGAGTCCCACCTACAGTGTCCTATAAATGTTTTTATGAGAATCATTTTCTGGGAAAAGACTAGATAAATTTTTTTGGGCCAAAATGAGATTTTGGCGTGTGTTGAAAAATATTTATTTTCAGGAAAAATGATATTTTGAGGCTAAGGCATATTTCATCATATGCATGCATGTTGGTTGGATTAATGCTTTTTTATCTTGGGTTGTTTGGATTATTACTTTCCTGCGGTACCATTTTATAGTATTGTAAATTTTGATGTAGATGAGGACGGCGAGCCTTAAGGATCGGCTCCGTGTTTGGATTATTACACACACTTGGTACTTGTCATTAGGATGTGTGACCTGTGTTGTCACCATCCTGACGTCATGATTCCCGTGTAGTTTTATACATGGGAGTCGGGGCGTCACAACTACAACTTATTATATATAAATATATTAATATGTATTAAGTAGAACTTTTACATATATTTATACATATATATATAATTAGGTGCGGGGCGGGATCCAGTTGGAGCCATAACGCCCCCCGCCCCTACTAGTGTGTTGCCCTGCTCGGCGGGGCGAATGAGGGTAGGGCAGCAGGGTGCGGGGCCTCTGTTCCCACTCTTGGTTTAAAGTACATAAAATAATTTTTTAATGCTTAAATATAATTGGATTATGGTATAATTGTTATTATATTATTCTTTATTTTATGAAAAATATTTGTGCCGATATAAGGTTTACTATAATAAAATATAAATAATTAACTATAAATTTTTTTATCAAATTGAATTTTTAGAATTTTAAAGAATGATTTTATATGGTACAGTATTTTTCTCTAAACTTGATTAGAGCATGTTTCCTTCAATTAATATAATAAAAAATTCTTATTTTCTTTGAAAATATGAAAGCACATGCTCTTTTAACAAATTGATACACGATTATTTTTTTAAAAAAATTTCGAGCTTTAAAAATGTATGCTCAAAAGATACATTAAAGTTTTATATATGGATGGGAGGAAACATACTCCAATTTAATTTGGCGTAAAACTTTTGTCAAGTCACATGGTAAATGAACGAAGTGTTAAGGTCGAATTATAACTTTTACGCCTTATGATCTCATTTAATCATATATTATATCCAACCAAATTTATTTAAATATTACAATTAGGATGTTTTGAATTCAGAAATGAGTTGAAATAGTTTGTTAATAGTAAAATAAAATATTGTTAGAATATTATTTTTTTAATATTATAATTGTTTTGAGATTTAAAAAAATTGAATTATTTATTATATTTTATGTAAAAATTTAAAAAAATTGTAATTATAAAATGAGATAAATTGAGATGAATTAAAGCGATTTTTGAATCCAAACTACTCCTAAACTTATATAAGTTTGGAGAGTGTAAGACGTATCATACAAACCTTTTAAAAAAATAATATCCATTNGTTTAGTAAAAAACATTATATAAAAAGAAATCAACAAATTGATATGGCTTAATGTAGCATTTAAATTACAAAATTATTTTTATTGTAATGTAAATATAATGTATCATATAAAATCATGTCAGTTTTTAAGAGAAGTACTATAATAACAAAGATATCAATTCTACAAAATTAAATCTACAAACTGACATGAATTTATATAATACGTTAAATCTATTTTATAATAAAAATAACTTTATAATCTAACTACATCAACTTATGAATTTAGTTTTTTGAAATCTCTTTAAGATTAAAGCATTTCTCATATAATAGTATTAATGCATTTTATATTTATGGTTGGCTGTCCACTCCATTGAGCCATTTTTATTGGTCTCCAGTCAACCTACGGTCGATCTACTGTAATATCTAAGGGCTTTCTTTCTCTCGACTGGACTGTGTCACCTTGTCGCTTTGTGTTGGATCCATTATTTTGGTGCTTGGTAGGTGTAGTGTAATTTACCAGTCACTTGGTTTGAAACAATCAAAATGTCATTAGAATTAAAATATATATATAAGTTATATATTTATTAACGCATCATGTTAATAAATAACTTAATATTATCACATTATAAGTTAATAATAAAATATTTATGTTCTATTTTTCCCTTTTTGTAGTTATGACAATAATAAAACTAATATATAGTGTTTTCTCGAAAGGAACAAAATTCAATATGAATGTAGTCACTTATGTCTTATTAGCTGTGCATTGACGTCTAGATAACTTGTGTATGGGATTCTTTTTCTACCAAAATATAACGGTTCCAAACAAAAAAAAAGAAGTAACTGTCTTGAATTTTATAAAAATAAATTTAAAGAATAGCTATTATGTCTTTACGTGACACGTTAGATCTATTTTATAATATAAAAAATATTTAAAAATTTAATGTATTATATCAAGATAAATCATTTTGTAAACATTTTTAGTAAAATTTATGGGAAAACCAAACTATATATCGCTTATAAAAGACTTTGGGGTTCAATAATGTTTGGACTCAAAGTTCAAAGACAATGACTATCAGAGTCGTTTGTTTTCATAACTTATCTCAATTCAATTCATCTTATCTCACTTAATTATTATAATTTTTATAAATTCTTATAAAAAATAAAATAAACAATTCAATTTTTTAAAATTTTAAAATAAAAATAATATTAAAAAAATATATTCTAATAATATTTTATTCAACTTTTAATTTTCATCTCAATTCATCTTATCTATAAAAACAAACGAGACAAATGTTAATAAATGAGTTATAAACTTATACAGAGGAATGACAACGACTAGTGTAATGTTGTAGGGCTTGGTGGCAATAGTATAAATGTAATGTTGTGGTGCGAGAGTTGTTGCGGCAATGTGGTAATTATCTGAACTAGATTGTTGAATTTCTTCACTCCTAAGATCAAAGAATGAGCAAATGCCAACTCCTCTTTTTTTTTTTTTTTTTTTTTTTTTCCCTATCTAGATTTTGAAAATTACCTCAATATTTCATTGATGAATTCAAGCAGTACAATTTTTGTCCCTATCTAGATCCCATGCAACAAAATCTAGTACCTCCTCTATCCATACTATTTTTCTGTCAAACTTAAAGCTTTCCTAGCTACAAAATAAGCCACTGTATTTTTCTTTCTATAAGCAAATCTTAGTTGCCAATCAGCTCTATTGTTAAAGAAAAACTTTACATCTTCTACTAAGGAACCAAAAACCGACAGCTCCTCTACTTCTCTATGAACTGCTACAATGATAGTTCTTGCAACTCCTTCAAGAATAGCCTTGTGTATGTTGAGTTCATTGCAAAGCTCCACAGCCATCCTCAATGCATAGCACTCAGCCAGCAATGGACTATCCACGTTAGTCTTTTGATCACAAACAGCAACCAGAGCCTCTCCCTCGTCATCTCTAATAATAATCTCAACCCCCATTCTGCTTCCTTTCATATATAACGAAGCATCACAGTTCACCTTGACATATCCATAACCTGGGTTTTCCCACTTTAGAGATCCCTTTACACCTTTTTGCACCTTTCATTTCTGTTTCTAAAAAGTCTGGGTAGCCTAATATTCTAGCAAAGCTTCACTTGCTATCTTCAGTAGAACTTTTGGACAAGTTAACTTTTTTTCAAGCACATTCATTTCTTCACAGCCACACTCTTCTAAATAGCACTGCCATTTCTTCCAGCTTACTCTTGCTCAACCTGCCCATCAATTTTTCCCACAACAACAAGAAATCATCTTCTGATCTTCCCAATTTTTTAACACAACTGTCAGTTTTTGCCCAAATGTCATTAGTTGCTAAACATTCCCATAGTACATGCATAATTGTTTCTATCTCAACATTGCAAGTTAGGCATCTTTTATCTTCTATTGTCTTCTTTTTAAATAAATTCTCCTTTGTAGGTAGCAAGTTATTCCCAGCTTTCCATGGGAACAACTGTGTTACACTTGGCACATCAAGATCCCAGATATTTCACCACCTATCATCCATCTTAACCCCCACTGAACATTCTCCTCTACTGCTCTTGATTCTCTACATTTGCAAGAAGTACTGCTAACAAAAAAAGATGATGGGTAGGTAACAATTTTGAACTCAGATTTTTATCTTGTTGCCATCTCCCACTCTCTACCTTATACCTTCTTTCACAAGATCCCTAGGAGACCAAATGCTCCTCCAAATTTAGGAGGGCTGTGAACTTAGTTTTGCATCCATAAAATTAGAAAGTCTATAGTACTACTCTTTAAAGACCATAGCTGCTAATGAATCACGATTCTTAATCAACCTCCACTCTTGCTTTGCTAATAGGGCTATATTAAAAGTCTCCAGGTCCCTATAACTTCAACCACCCTTCCCTTTCTGCAAACCCATCTTCTCCCACTTCCTCCAATGAATAAACTTACCCTCCTGCTGTTTACCCCACCAAAATTTCAAAAATAACATGTTAATCTCTTGGCATAGCCTCTTAGGTAGCTTGAACATAAACATCGAATAAGTTGGGATTCGCTTGTAATACTACCTTGAGCATAGTTTCTTTAACAACTTATGATAAAAAGGTATTTTTCCAGTTTGTAATCTTCTGCCATATCCTTTCTTTTAACACTCTAAAGTGTTAAACTTACATCTTCCCACCATAGTAGGAAGACCTAGGTACTTCTCATAACTGCCACAAGCTATAAAAATCTCAACTTCCATGATCACCTTTTTATCCCTTTCCTTTGTGTTGCTGTTAAAGAAAACTGAAGTCTTCTCCTTGCTCAGAAACTGGTCTGAGGCCTTCTCATACTTTCTCAGCACCTCTAGAATCCTATGTTATTATTCTATCTTGGCCCTCCCATAAAGGATGCAATCATCTGTGAAAACCAAATGATTAATGCTAGTGCCCCCACGAGCCACTCGCACCCCATTGTAAGTTTTTGATGTTCATAGAAATTCAATACGGTGCTTCAACCTTCAGTACAAAGATTAAAGAGGTAGGGTGATAAAGGGTCACCCTATCTCAACCCTCTTTTAGACCAAAATATGTGCCCTAGAGACCCATTGATCAAAACTGAATAAGAGATAGTTTTGACACAACTCATGACAAGCTCCACCCATTTCTCATTAAACCCTATTTTTTCATCACAGCCTCCAAAAATCTCCACCTACTCAATCATAGGCCTTAGGCATATATAATTTCATGGCCATACTCCCCACCTTACCCCCTCTTTCTTGTTTTCATAGAAGCAACTCATAGGCTACCATGATGTTATCATTAATCAACCTTCCAAGCAAAAAAGCACTTTGGGTTGGGGATATTATATTAGAAAGAATCTTCTTGAGCCTATTAAAAATAGATTTGAAGACTAGTTTGTACATGACATTGTAGAGACCTATTGGCATATACTCATTAACTTTCTTTGGGTCTTTACATTTAGGAATCAAATCTATGTGAGTATAATTAAGAGAGAAATCCATGGGGTTACCATTTAAAATCAACAAAGCAGCTTGACAGACCTCTTCTAAAACCACTTCCTAGTGATTTTGATAAAAACATGGGCCAAACTCATCTAGTTCATGGGCTTTTAAAGGAGCCATTTGCTTTAAAGTTTCTTCCACTTCCAATCTAAAGAAGCTCATCATCAATGTATCATTCATCTTAGGAGAGACCTTTGCTTACAAAACCACCAAACACTTTTCCATCTCCTCAACACTTGGGTTAGAAGACTAAAACAGTTTCTCAAAATAGGCCCTGAAAGTTGCTTCCCCTTCTTTGTGCCCCTCGATCATTCTGTTACACTTATCTTCCACTACTCTAACAAAATTTGTCCTTCTCCTTTGATTGGTAAAAGTATGGAAATATTTTGTATTCCTATCTCCATATACCAATTACATTTAGCCCTTTGGTTCCATATGAGATTTCGTCTAATAAAAGATTCAAACCCTCTTTCACTCTTCTTATCTCAGTAATACTATTGCTGTTTTCTTCTGTTTACAACCTTTGTAGCAGCTTTGCTTTTGCTTCTATCTCTTTATCTCCCCCCTTTCTTCTCTTCTTACTCCAACTTTGTAAGGCAGCTCCACTTCTCTGTAATAAGCCAACCACAAAGTTGGCCTGAAATCTTTCATCTTCTTTTTTCTTCCAAGCCTATTTTAAAACCTCCTCAGTTAAAGGCTCTCTTCCTTCCCCATCTTCCATCCTTCTGCTTTAATACATGCACTAGTAAAGGCTTGTGATCTGAGGTTCTTGCCACCATAATTTCCACCCACGTTTCTTTGTAAAAATTAATCCACTCAAGGTTAGCCACTGCCTTGTCGAATCGTTCCTTTGTAGAAGATTCATCCCCATGTGAATTACTCCATGTTAACTTCTTTCCCTTCTAACCAAGATTATAAAGCTTTCATTCATTCATAACTTCCTTGAACTGCTCCATTTGACATTCTAGTCTTGCTTTTCCCTCTACTTTTCATCATTAGTGAGAATTTCATTGAAATCCCCCACTATTCATCACCCAACAGCTTCTACTAGTTTGAAAGACTTCAATAGTTGCCATGATTCCTTTCATTTTGTAGTGTCTGGTTGCCTATAGAAGCAAGTTAGCAACCACCTATTTTCCCCTTCATCCTCTACCCAAGCATTTATGTGCCTTTGTAAGTAATTTACAATTTCCACACTCACATTTAAGTTCCATAATAGAACCATTCCTCCCCCTATCCCCATTGCTTCTACCACAAAACATCATTTACAGTGTATTCTTTTCCTCAAGCTTTCGAAGCTTCTATGTACAAACTTAGTTTTTATGACAAAAATTAAATTGGGTTTATTCTTCTCTGCTATATTGCAAAGATCTTGAACTATCTGAGAGTTCCCCAACCCTCGATAGTTCCAATTAAGTATTTTCATAATAATTGGCTAGGTTGAACTTCAGCCTCTGCCACTTCATTAGATTTGTCACCTTCACATCCCTCACTGCTCCACTTCCCTTTCTTTCTCATACTTTCATTCTCACTTGTCTTATTGCCTTCACAACCCCTTTTCTTTTTTATAACATTAGTAGAATCAAACCCCACCTTCTTACCTTTAGCTCTAGCTCTCCTCTTCCATTCTCCTTTCTTTTTTGGTTGCTTCTCCAGTTCAATGCCCCCTCTGCCTTCTACCTTTCCCACCTCACTCACCATACTGTCACTATTCACTTCTAAAAGCTACTCCCCCTATGCTCATTTTCTTCTTCCATTAACTTCACCTCCCTTTTTCTTTTCCCCCTCACCTATTCCTATTCGCACCCCCTCTTCTATCACCCTAGCAAATGCCAACTCTTGATAAAACACGAGACTGTTCCCACTTCTAAGGAGGGTAAATAAGATGAGATCCTCTTTTCAAATAATGGACTAAGGTAATCTTCCAATACTCATAAAAATTATGAAATAGTGGTGTATATATCATTTTAGAAAGAAGATTGGTAAAGGATACAACTCAAACTTTATTGAAATATTATAAAGAGTAAGACTTTTTTGGGATCTCATATATCACCCACCCTTATGATCACTTATCAAAATGAGGTATCACAAGAAGAAATGTAGTGATTTTTTAAGGGAAGTTCATTTCACTTAGACAAGTTATAAGGGATGCAAAGAACCAAACAAATAATGGTCTAAGGTCTCGCATTTTTTTTTTAATCAATCTTATTCATTGAGCTAAATATCATTACAATGTTTTTTATGATTGATACACTGCATAATCTCACTCAACCCCTCCTCATCTGCAATAATTCTTCACCATAGTCTAATGCTAACTTAGTTAGTTGATGTGCTACTTGATTACCATCTCTTGAAACATACTGAATCTTCCTTACCTCTCTAATCATAGAAGACATTTTTGATATCTTTTACAATCTATCCATACCAAGACTAGTTCTCTTCACTACTCTAACTTCACTAACCACTTCAAGGGCATCCCCTTCAAATATCACTTGCTGAAGACCTAACTCAATGCTAAATTCTATAGTTCTTTCTCTCTCTAGTGCCAAAGTTTCAACCTGTAATGGACTACATATGAATCTCCTTGGCATACCTACAGAAGTCACCAACTCACCATCCCAGTTCCTTACCACTATACCACCTCTCATAGTAGACTTCTTCACATCCTGTGTACCATCCCAATTCACCTTATACCAATTAACTTCAGGTTTGCTCCATCTAACTCTAGTGCTCCTCTGATTTGCCACTTCTGTTTGATATTTAGTACTTAGTTGAGTTTGCTGATAATTTTCTACTTCCACCCTCACTTCGTGTAGCAAATTCAAAGGGCTATCAAACTTATCTTAAAAAACAAACATATTCCTCCTTAGCCATATTCTTCTAAATACACAAGCTATTTCTTCAATCTTAGATTTTTGTAAATCTCAAATGAGATAAGATTAGATAAAAGTTGAATAAAATATTGTTAGAACATAATTTTTTAATATCATTTTTGTTTTAGAATTTGTAAAAATTAAATTATTTATTGTATTTTCTATTTTGTTTGAGAGTTTAGGAATGCTGTAATGATTAAATGAGATGAGATGAGATGATTTTATAGTGTAACGAGAGTGTCCATGCAGCCATATAATAAGAGATGTTTGATTTATAAAAACATCTCATAAAAAAACTATTCCTGCACGTAATGAAACATAGATTATATTTTTATTTAAAAGTTGTATAAAAATTATAAAAGAACTGTGTATCATTGTATCTATCATTTTTAGAAAAGAGAACACTTGGGCTAAGCCCAACCTTGCCTCAGTTCAATAGAAAATATCTAGTCGAAGAAATTTAGGCCTCAAGTCAGGATGTATAGAAAGGCGAGATATGTGACCTTTTTTTCTTTGACACTTTACACCTTGCCACCATATTAAAAAATTAAGATGTGTTTCTTAGCTGAACTGGAAAGGTCCATGAACTCACAATATCAAACACCTATCTGCCTTTAAATCCTCAAAATCTGTTTTCTATTTCATAATGGTAATTGGACAAACCAAGGTTTGGATGAATATTAAAAGTGTTTACTAAGTACATGATAATGGATTATACCAAAAAATATAGTAAGAAAGCATAAAGCAAAAGCGACCTTATTGGCTGGTTCAGCAATTTTTGCAAGTCTTAAGATGGCTGACAAAAGTGGAGCACCAAGTCTAATATGGTGATGAGTTACTCTCTAAATTTTATATTTATATGTATGGACGCAGAATTAGCTGATGTGAAAATCTGCCCATATATGTAGGGTTGTGCATCTGGACCAGTTTTTTCACATTCTGCATAGAATATGGAGAATCGGGCGATTGGAATCTGGATACCTAGTGTCCCTATCCGGATGTGGATACTAGGTAAATACTCAGTATCTGTAATCGGATTTCACATTCCATAAAGAACTTTCTTTATAGATGAAATGACATCGTTTTGATCTTTAAAGCGATGTTGCTTAGTGTTTGTATCCCTCATTTTAAAAACAAAATTTTTGACAAATATGTGTATTTGTTTACAACATGAGTAACCGAATTTTTTAAGTTTTATAATTGGATTAACCCAGACAAATATCTTGACTACATTAGAAACTCGGATGCGAATCCGAGTATAGCCAGGTGCTCAAATTTCATGCATATAAGGCGAGTATCACTCCTAACTATCTGCACAGAAAGGTGCTTTTGAGGCCAAGTTCCTTGTTCTAAAGTTTGCATAAGACTATGTTTGCAGCATTCATAATTACCAAGATGGCAATTGAATTTAGATAGTACTATTCCTACATGACAATGCTCAAAAAACTGAAATCGGCTTCATAATCAAGTAAGGACCTTGTCATTGCGTTGTATGATTCACAAAAGTTTGAATTTGGTATTTTAGAATTAATAAATAAGTATAAATGCATATAAAATTCAGTTCAGACATTTAATAAGATCATGTATAAATGAATTTAAACTAATTTCATTAATCAGTTTCAATAAGAATAAAATATGAATCAAAATAAGAATGCAATTAATTTCTCAAGCCTCAAAATGTCATTCTTTTTGGTGAAGAAAAAAATTATTCTTGGGTTATAAAAGTATTCATTTCTCTTCAAACAAATATAGTCAATAATTTTATCTCATTCTTTAAATTTTCCCCCATTTTTCTCTAACACAAGGATAACGTTCTCTCATATAAAAAGCTCAGATATGAAACATAATCTAAAAAAGAAAAACATATTTAAATCGGTATGAATCGGCCGATTTATTCGATTTTGAGTCTTACATGCTACTCCATTTTGGAACTCTATGACTTTACTGCTCGCTAGTAACATGCTATATATAGTCTTATCATTTGGATAGTAACTTAGATTAGACGAGCTAAGATGAAAGTTGAAAGTTGAATAAAATATTGTTAGAATGTTATTTTTTAATATTATCATTGTTTTGTGATTTAAAAAAGTTGAATTGTTTATTATATTTTGTGTAAGAATCTAGAAAAATTGTAATGATCAGATGAGATGAGTTGATATCACTTCTCAATTCAAACGAGCATAGTATGCAAGCATCATGCACTCCATTTGAAAAAAGATGGATCTATTATTTAAAAAAATTAATTTTCTCATATGGGTCTCATATTTAATCACTTTTTTTAAATGGAGTGCACGAGACTTACACATCCTAAGACTGCATATATCATTTCTCATCTCACAATAGCTGTAGAAGGTTGAATCTTGATTAGGCTCTCAACATATCAAATGCAAAGGAATTAAGATCATGTCAGAATTACAGAAGATGCGTCCTTTACACTTAGGGCTTGTTCATGAATAGATTTCATCTCATCCCATTTAATCTTATCTCATCCTATTTCCTTGCCAAATATCACTCAAACATAAATACTTTTCAATTTCAAATCTTCAAATCTTACACTTTTTCATATAATCATTACCTAACCATTACAATTCTCCCAAACTTTCAAACAAAATACCAAAAAAATCAACTTTATCAAATTCTAAATAAAAAATTATATTCTAATAATATTTTAACTTTATAATATTTTTATTCAATTTTTTCTCTATTTTTTTTTTAAATCCAATAAAACATCATAACTCAAATCATTTAAATATTATTCACAAATCATTTAACTATTATTTATAAATTTTTCATCTCATCTAATTTTTCAAACATTCTTTTAGAAACATTAAAAAAAAAAATCTCATTTTCAAATAAAGTAATGGCACTATGTCCCATACTTTATACAACTTACTTTGCATCTTGACATGACACCACAATATAGTGCCGACGTTTCAAAAAATTTAAAAAATATATATCTATATTAAAAATAAAATAGCGTCAGAAGACATAAAAAGAAGAAGAATAAAACAAGAAGTTGAGTGGTATAAATTATGGCCATTACTCATATGGCTCCGCAAATTTAATACACCAATCATTTGTTGGTAAACTCCTAAATGTAGAGATTAATTGCTCTGAATCATCCAAACTACTTTGGTCAGACAGTCCATCCAATCACCTATTCCACTTCCAATTAGTTGTGACCATTGAAGGCCATTGAGGTGGTCAGCAACTTCAAGGTTCGAGATAATTCTTACCCAAAAAAATCCAATCCCTTAATGTTTATAAAATACCCAAACCGGGTATCTGCGGCTTTCCATTATCCTTTAAAAACGTCAGAAAACGAAGAATAGTGGCAAGTGACAAAGCTTGTTGCCAAGTGCAGCTATATTAAAAGCCACTTAATTATGATTGATCTTTTTTATAGGCTCTATTTAAAGCTGGACCGCATAGTTGTATTTAGAGATGAGATCACGTGTTATATCTTTCCGGTCAGAGATAGGTCGGAAAGTTACTTCCAATCACTTAAACTTACATTCTACCAATATATTTAGACTTCAAATTTTTAATGTCATAAAAGAATTATTGTTTCAAATCAACTACCTCAATATAGTCAACCTCCTAAAATACCAAGTCATCAGAACACGATAAAATTACTTAATAAAATTCATCAATACTAATATAAACCTTCTATGCTTAGTCCACTATGTTTAAATCATCTCACCCATACTCCATAATCTTGATTCTCAGCTAAAATATTTAAATCATTTGAAAAATATTATGAAGACTAGGGTGAGTTATCAACAACTCCGTAAACAGAGAATATATACTAGTATATAAACATGAGCCTTTTCACAGAGCTCAGAATGTAAAACAAAACATTTTAGTTTCAGAAATGCATATCCAAAAACATGTTATCGGAATATCAGAGCGATAGTTCAAAATATTAATATTCAAAAATGTCCTTTGGCATAACATGACTGAATATCATCATCTTATCATATTATATCAAAGCACCATATCAAAACAGAGACCATATTTAACCCATTGTGATAGGGTTGTGCATTTTGGGAAAAGCTAAGTAAATAATGAACACCATGATATCAAAGCAATTGCACTCAGAGCAGAGACCACTATTATATCTCGTGGCGGGCTAAAGACCACTATTATGTCTTATGGTAAGGCCAAAGGTCACTATTATATCTCGTGATAGGGTCATATGTCACTATTATATCTTTTGACAAGGCTAGAAGTCACTATTATGTTCCATAACAAGGTCAGATGTCACTATTATCACATGTGACAAGGCTAGAGGTCACTATTATCACTCGTGGCAAGGCTATATATCAACGCAAAATAGAATCAGAATCATCAAATCATGACCACAAATAGAATCATATACATAATCAAAAAGTTATGCCAAAAGTTTTTTAGATGCCACATCATATCAAACAGAGTGTTGAACATATTTCATATTATTTTTGCATATTCAAAAACAGAACTGTTATCTTTCATACATATTTCATGAGTAATGTAGAACAAATAACTAAGGTTGTTTCAAATTTCTTTTCATAACAAAACATGCATATTTTTCAAAATGAACTTCAGTTTATTTCTTTTATGCAAAGTCTAGGATAGAAATCCTGTTTACCTGAACTTTTATATTTTTTGTATTTTCTCACAACATTGCCAAGGGAATATCAACCATCATCTATAAAATAATCACGTAACTTGCGTAAATTTTCAATTGAACACGTATTTCCTAATTAACACCCGAGTTATATAAAATCTATATTTTCCTATTGTCTAAAAATCCTCAAAATCCTTACAGATCGTCACTTTCCAAAATACTTTGATTGTCATGTAATTTCACCTATTAATTGCTTAAACTCAAAAATTATTCTCCGCCCCAATCATCTAATTTCTCTTAGTCTTATTACAACAATATCATCATAACCATAATAATAGTTTTATCACAATACAACTGAGGCCCACCGTAAAAATCATGTCCATCCTAAAATACATGTTCAAAACATCTTAGCTTGTAACTCAAAGGGGTATAAATGTAATTTCATCTCAAAAAGTTCCTCATAAAATGAGAGTGATGGTGAGACAGAGACTCACCGAGAAGGGACTGTGCGATAGACTTACCATGAGTGAGGCAATGAGCGGCGGGCAGGTGGTTGGACGCGGCGGTAGAGCATTGGGAGAGAGAGAGAGAGAGAGAGAGAGAGAGAGAGAGGAAATTGTTACTCACGACGAAGAGAGAGAGAACACAGTGTGAAGGAGACAGGAAGCTCGTTGTGAGATAGGGAGGGGGCTGGGTAGTGGGGCTATCACACGGTCACACGGTGGTTTTGAGTGGAAGGAGGGCTCATGGTGTGGAGATTGGTTCCACGACAACTATCTTGCGATTTGTCGTTGTGGCCGAAATTGTGCAGGGAGAGGTTTGTCGTGTGGGGTTGTTGCGCAATAATGGTTGGTAACGACTGAGGTTCATGGTTTGCCCATGAGTTGGGTGGTGCTTAGTGGTTATTGCTACATGGCTAATAGCTTAAGGGGAAATTTCTGTGATTGGCGTGGGATGGTTCTCGGTGGTTGGCTTATGGCAGTGTTGTGGAGGAGCAAGGTGGTTCCTTCCTAGTTTGGCTTTTCTAGTCGGCAACATGGGGTGGCACTCGGAGAGATTGAGCGTGGGAGGGAGGATCACAATGGTTGAGTGGGGCATTGGTCTTCACCCTTGGTGCATAGCAGCTTCAACGTTTATCAGTTTGTGATGGTCTCACTGTGCAGCGGCGTGGGTCTTCATGGTATGGGGAGCATGTGCAATGCAATAACAATAGTCTGCCGTGGGGAAAATGTGTGATGTGGGGCTGTAGTGAAACTGAAAAACTCTAGATTTGATGACGAAAGAAATTACATGCACGGGTTTAAATATGTACAAGGCTATCGGCTCAAGGAATTGAAATGTGAGTGGTACTCTAAAATTATAATCCTATAATGCTTGAAATTGGACGCGTTCATGAGCTTGGACTTAATAACTAAACTGAACCATAATTCTCATGTCCAATAAATAAAAATTTGCGGCTTATTTATCGTGGCCATTTAACCTATTTTAGGCCCAAAAATTTATCATCTTTCATCCCAATTAAATTTCGGGTCAGCGTGTCACATGTGTGTACTGCGTTGTGTTGGTTGGCAATGATCTTTCAGATCCGTCACCACTTTTGGGATGTCCTCGAAAAAAGTGTGCAGGGTTTTCAGACATGCTGCAGCAAAAAGAAAGGCACTCTATACCAAATTCTCAACCCTTATGAGTACAAATTTCTGGACCATCTTCTTTTCAAAAGAACTTACCCATAAGTTGTGGATTCTCATTATGTCACTCCTCTTTTCTCATCGAGCTATGATGGGTCAATTCAAGAGTACAGAGGACTTGTAAAAAGGGTTACTTTATAAATTGTAAATTAAATGAGCACTAGCTCCTTTGATGTTCCTAAGGTGTTTAATCAGATAACTTCTAACACTAAAAAGATTGGAATATAGGCAATGACAATGCCAGCATTCATCATGTAACTGAGCAAATCTTCTAGCAAATGATTCACGTGATTTGGTAAGAATGGCAAATACCATGCCCGTGATTCAAGTTCTCAGTAATTTCAACACCTTGAAAGAAGTAAATGATGGTTTATCATTCACACAAATGATAGCTCCATCTTACAAGATAAAAAAAAATAAAAACAAAATTGAAAACTGAAGCCTTCTCTAAACGGGGTCAGAAATTGGCTCCATTTCAGGGTGTAGGAGCCATTTCTGGAACTGAAGTTACAGGAGGGCCAAAGTGAAGAACACAGGGTATGTAAGTATAACTCCACATGTAGGGACAAGTTCTTGGGTAAGAGAGAAACTCCACGCATTCAAATACCGACCTTTGAGATGGAAGACCGGGAATGCAGTTGTTTCTAACATCAAGCACTCCTCTCTCAATCAAGAACAAACAAAATGGCCCTATAGTCGTAAAATAATTGTGGGACAATGACAAATTCATCAAATTCTCTAGCTTACAGACTACCTCCGGCACCATGCCGTACAACTGGTTACCGGTAAAGTTCAACTGCTCCACCTTCTTCAGACAACCCAACGAGAATGGTAAAGGACCAGTCAAATGATTCTCGCTTGCATCAAACACTCTGGCTTCCTTTAGAAAACCTAGTTCATAAGGTAGACAGCCTGTCAACTGGTTGTTTAACAACAGGACCTCAGTTAAAGAGGACAGAGATTTTGCAATGCCTCCTGGGATTGGACCCGTGAACTTGTTGTTGGCTAGAGTGAGATACAGAACATGAGAGATGCTTAGGTTATCGGGAAGCATCTGCATGAAATTGTTGTTGTTGATAAAGAGGACGTCTAGGTTCTCTGTGAATATTTGAGGTGGGACTGACCCAGAGAATCGATTGAACCGAATATCCAAGAATGTTAGGCTGTTCATGCCTAGAACAGCCATGGGAAATGGACCAGAGAATTGGTTGTTACTTATGTCGAACTCGTAGAGATAAGGAAGTTTAGAGATATTGGGAGATATGGTGCCGGAAAACTTGTTGGAATTCGCATGGAAGAGAGCAATATCAGGAAGCTGATCAAGAAAGCCGTCGAGAGTAGGAGCGCTAATTTGGAAGCCATTGAAGTCTATGGAAGCGAGAGCTATTGCAGATTGGTTGTCTGGCGGGTGGTCACAGAAGAATCCTCTGTAACTGCATATATCTGAGCCTACCCAGGATTTGGTAACGCCCAGAGGATCTGAGGTAACGATGGATTTGAAATTTTGGATGACAGGGTAGACCACCTTAAGCCTCTGGTCTGCAAATACCAAAGTTGCAGTTTCTTGGGGTAAAGGTGCTGGTGCATGAGAAGTACTGGTTGTTGATTTCTGACATCGGAAGTCCATGGAATTACTGTGAAATTCGTTGTTGCAGCCTCTGCTTTTGCTTCTACCCTCACCACTTCTGCTTCCTCTGCCACCGAGAAAGTATTCTGGAGTAGTTTTTCTGTCACTGCCGCTTGCTAACACGGCGTTGACAATCAGAGAGGAAAGGAGGAAACTGAGAGCAGTAAGTGCCGCAGCCCTGATGGATTTGCTGCTGATCATCTTCTTATTGTTTACCTATTTGGCCTCTGTTTGGAAGGTTTCACAGCAAAAGTCGGCGGACCGGGAAAAACACCAAAACAAGCTCGATGTACACAGAAGGAAGAGTAATAACAAGGCAAAAATTCTAATCATTATCTTTATACTGTACATCACGATGTAATTTTTTTTTTTTAATTTTTAATTTTTTTTCTCATTAAATATATGATGTAATGATGATGAATAGAAAAATTTAATTAGTTAAAAAAATAAAAATAAAAATAAATTATAAAAATAAATATAATATATAATGTGTGAAGATAATAAATAGTAAGATTCAAAGATGAAGAGGGCAGCACGAGCAAATACCACTTTATCTTGAATCATTATCTTCCACTTGTTTCAGCTCCATCATAATTTGATATCAGAAGTAGACTTTTAGAATTTATAGACATTTAAGCATATTTAGATGAGATAGGTGATTCCCTCAAAACAAAAAAAAAAAAAAAAGATGAGATAGATGATCGTAAATAATAGTAAAATAATTTGTAAAAATAATAAAGTTATTTGAGTTAAGATATTTTATGGAGTTTTAAAAAACGAGAGATAAAAAGTTAAGTAAAAATATTATTAAGTTAAAAATATTGTTAGAATATAATTTTTTTATATTATTTTTAGTTTGAGATTTGAGAAAATTAAATTATTTTTTGTGTTTTGGTTGAAAGTTTGAAAAATTATAATAATTAGGTAATTATTAGATAAAAAAGTTAAAAATTAAAAATTAAAAAATATTTATATTTTTACTGTTTGAATGTTGAGATGAAATAAAAAGATATTCCAATACAATCGGGCTAGATATGTAAGAAAGTCCTAGAAAATTTATTATACATTTATTTATAAATTTATATTACACAATCCTATCTAATTTAGATATCTATGTTTATCGCATTTCTATCAAATAATATAGAAGTACTACAATTATAAAAAAAAGTTTATAAAAATAAATTTATAAGTCGACGTGATTTTATTCCATACATTATATTTATTTTATAATAAAAATAATTTTATAATTTAACACATCAACCCACTTCAATTTTTTTATTTTAAAATATTCTTATGACTAAAAACTTTTCTCATCCATTAAAAGGACGAGACAGGTACTTTCAATCTTTTCACATATATAATTATGAATAATTCTATTTAAGAAAATTCTATACACTATATTACCATCACACTTTCATCCCACTAAGTATGATGTGACACATTTATCATTATTAAATAATTATTTATTGCATGATTGTTTATCATCTAATGGTGATGAATATGTCATATACTACTTAGTATGATCAAAATAGAATGAGAATGTGGTGTATAGCATTACTTTTCTATTTATCATTCACACACCACACATCACACTTATTTTTATTTTATTTTTTATTTTTTCTATAACAAATATGCAGTGTATGGATGATAAGAAGAACAATTCAATTAGCTTAATAAGAATAAAATAAAATAAAAAATAAAAAAATAAAAAAATTTTAAAATATATAAAATGTGTAGTGTGAAATGCTGAATAGCATCCTCTATAATTATTGATAGCCGGTTGTACCTAGTGGATCAATTCCCATTTACTTTATCAATTGGGTCCAGCTGCTACTAAAAGTGGAAGCTCAAGTTTTCTATGACAATGAACATGGGAGATATAGTGCAAACACGATAGGTTTCTTTGTCCAGCCATCAATTCAATCAAGATATTCACAGGGGATATTTATATTTTTTTAAATATTATCTACAATCTTGAATGGTAGCAGTCGTATACTGCCAGATTATATGCCCCAAAAAACAAGATGCCAATGTTCAAATTGTACAGGGATGGCAGTTGTGGAAAGATGGTCAATAAGGTTGGGTCTTTTCTTTCGGCTGCGGGTAGTCCGAACCTTCTCATTGATGGGCATGTATTGCTGGGCCTGGGCTTGAAATTGTTTAACGTGTGTCCAAAACCTGTCCCAACAGCACAAAGAATCAATCAATTAGTTGTGATTGAATTCCGAGATAATTTCAGATAATTTGAATTGATATGTAAATAATAATATTTTCTGAATCTTATTGAAATGTGTTTAAATATAAATATTTTAAATTATGTATTTGAATATTTAAAGTAGGTTAAGATAAATTTAACTTTTTTATGGGAAGTTAAAAACATAGTGAGGCTTGTCAACTATTTGTTTAAGATAAATTGAGATGAGTTTGTGTTCCAAACATAATTTTAGGGGAGATTTGGATAGTGAGTTGAGACGAGATGAATTGAGATAAAAATTAAATGTTGAATAAAATATTGTTAGAATATTATTATTATTTTGAGATTTGAAAATGTTGAATAATTTATTATATTTTGTGTAGAAATTTAGAAAAGTTGTAATAATTAGATGAGATGAGATAAAATCAACAAGCGAGATACTTTACTTTGAGAAAGAAGCTGAAAGGGGCGCATTAGCGCTTGACTAATAGAATCTTAATTAAGGGCTTTTCCATTATTAGTTAAGTAGCTCGAGGCCGGAAAATTAGAATACAATAACGAAGATCTGGTCGAATGGTAGAAGAATCTATGGGTTCTTTTGGAATCAATAGTCGTTGTCTGGACATACGAGTCACAGCCGGCCGGGAAGAGGAGAGATCAACGACGGAGCTACTAGCTACTAGTTGGAAAGGAAAGGACAAGACCACCTTTCTACCATAGCCCACCCACCGCTTTTGTATCCAAACCTAGCCTACTCTCCCTTCAGCCCACTAGCTAATACAGCAGTTAGGCAAGTCATTGTAGATGAAGGTTTCGACATTCCCAAACACAAGGTTACACACAAAGCCAATGTGAAATTGTTGAACTGAATTACAAAGGAGACTTACCACAATATTCCTGTAAGGGGAAATGTTCCCAGCGATGGGCCTTACCAAATGAGTCCAGCCCATGTGGTATGGGTGGGCTTAAGGACAGCCCGGTAGGAGAATAGTAGGGCCTAGGCCAGGCCATGAAGGGCAAGATTGGCCAATAAAGCCCTCAAGAAAGCTGCAGGGTGGCATGCACGGGGCATGGGGGCTAAGCCTGGAGCCTGGCATGTCTACTGGCCGACACGTCACATGCATAAGGTCAGGGATAGTCTAGGTCCCTGAGCGCCGACAGTTGGACAATACCTAGAAGGTAGGAGTGCCTGACCAAGGCAACGCCGCATTTAATGAAGGACAAAGAAGGGCACGCCATGACAAGGACCCAAGACTGTCAGCGATTGCCACAATCAGGCATGGATGGCCTGTCACATGGCAGGGAGTTGGTAGGGGACATGGTCTAGGTATGGAGTGGCACCACCTCTATCAGCCTAACAAGGGATCCCCCTTGCTAGGAATAAATATTCCTTGGGGGCAAAAACACACATATACATTGGTTAAAAAGCTCGCATAGATCACAAGTTTAAAATCCAAACTAACTTAGGCATCGGAGGTATCTCCCACCACCCCGAGCCTTCATTTCTTCTATACGTAGGAAAGGACCAACCCAAGATGGCGAAGTTGCTCGGGCTGCGAAACACAACATCAACAATGGCGCCGTCTGTCGAATCCATCCTATAGAAGCTTGTACTTCGCATGTAGGCAACTATGCGTTCCCAGACTTTGCGAAGAGAAGAAGGCCAGTTTGAAACAATGGAGGCAAGACTTATCGAAATGGGAGACACGATAAGGAGGCTAATGGAGGAAGTGGGAGGCTTCCGACAAGAAAATGCCGCTTTACGAAGAACCAACGAAGAACTGGTGGGAGGAGCGAAACCCAGCCACAACGAGCACATCGAATAACGATGCGCACCAGAGGTTGTTATGGCCAAAGAAGAGAGACACATGATGTACCTCGAGCTCTGGGATCTCGAGAACAAGTACATGGAAATGGCCAAGCAAATGGGCGCATCATCCTTTGTGGACTAGCTACTCACTAGGACGGACCTGCTGTACAATGCGGAAGTAATAGCCATCCCTCTCCCAACCAAGTTTAAGGTCCCCTAGATGAAAGTGTACAACGAGTCTAGGGACCCACTGGAATACTTGGAGACGTTAAAGGCCCACATGACCCTTCAAGAGTTCCCGGGAGAGGTCGTGTGCCTAGCCTTTCCGCTAACGTTGTAGGGTGCTGCAAGAGCCTGGTTTGGATCCTTGCCGCCAGGGTCAATTGACAGCTTCGGCGAGCTATCCCGCCTCTTCTTAACACAGTTCATGGCTAGCCGGAAGAGGAGATGCCTGGCCGGCTACCTCCTAATGGTAAAACAACGTGACGACGAGAGCCTAAAGTTGTACCTCTCCTAATTCAATTGAGAGTATATGACCACGAATGACCAGGATGAGAATATCACCTTGGTGGCTCTGCTAAGAGGGTTATTCATGACAGAGATAGCACCAAAGTTTCCCACGACTCTGAGAGAGTTCATGGACCTAGCCAACGACTTTATCAATGTCGAGGACACCCTCTAGGAGGCTTTGACAGCCCCTCGGAGAATAGAGCTGGAATAGGAGGACAAGAAAGCCGCTGGGTAGAATAGTGGGGTGAACCGGAAAGGAAACAAAAAAGACGCACAGGAAGTCAAAAGGAGAAATGAGGCACTGGCCCGGGCTCGTGGCAGACCACGCGTGCATAAGAGTATGGCTATGGAAGCGACAGCGCCCCGAGCTCACTGGAGGAATCTCAGCAGGGTCAAGAGCAGCATATACTGCACCTACCACTAGTCGGATTGGCACCGGACCGAGGACTGCTATATGTTGAAATGGAGGATGGAAGAATTTGGGAACTTGCTGGAACATCGACATTAGGAGGAAAAATGCCAGCACAATGAGCAAACGGCCACCTAAGGCCCCGGTGGAGTGAGAGCCTAAGGAGACAGAGGGCCTAAAGGAGCCTGCAAAGTCGAAACCCGATTAAGGAAGGTACCCCGCCAAATACGCACAATCACAGGGGATATGCGGGAGGAGGACCCACCTCATCGGCACAAAAGGCCCACGCCCACAGGGCCCTATACGAGGAAGTATTCACTACAAGGAGGGCCACTGCCGACACCAAGAGACACATGGGGGAGCCGCCATAATGTTCAACGAGAAGGACGAAAAAGACATCCTCCAACCCCATGACGATGCCCTGGTGGTCACCATATAGTCGCCAACTTCACCACGCCGAGAGTCTTGGTCGACAATGGCAGCTTGGCAAATAACCCATTCCAGGAGGCCTTCATCAGGATGGGAATCAATCCAGACCGATTGTGCGCTACGCTGATGCCACTCAAAGGTTTCATAGAAGACATCGTCCAGCTAATGGGAGCCATAACCCTATCCATCCTGGCCGGGAAGGTCCCTAGAACTTAAGTTATGATGGCCTATTTCCTAGTGGTGAAGGCCCCATCCTCATACAACGCGATATTGGATCGCTCGACCTTGAACAATTTGAAGGTGATAACGTCCACGTACCATCTTAAGATTAAGCTCCCTAACGATATAAGAGTGGGAGAGATCCAAGGTGAACAAGTGCTGGTCCAAGAATGTTACGCGCGGGAACTAAGGCATGAGGGGAAAAAAGTTAGAACTCTCGAAGAAGCATGAAAGGTCGCTGGACAACCCTCACCACCCACTTTGGCCAAATGGAATAATGAGGTCTAAGACAAGTAGGCAGTGCGGCAAGCGGAGCCCAATGAGCCCATAGAATTGGTTTCTGTGGATCAACAAAGGTCCGTGCGCACTGTAAGAACCAAAATGGCTCTCGAGTTAAGGCAGACTATGAAGCAGCTCCTCATTGAGCATCAAGACGTCTTTTGTGTGGAGCCACGAGTAAATGCTCAGAATCGACAACTCGATCATCGAGCATCACCTCCGTGTGGACCCGCGGCAAGGAAGATCAAGTAAAAATGCCGGAGCTTTAGCACGGAGAAGTATGTAGCTAGTTTTATCAGGGAGGTCCACTATCTTGTATGACTGTCGAATGTAGTGCTGATCAAAAAGGTGAGAGGGAAGTGGAGGATGTGCGTAGACTTCACTGACCTGAATAAGGCCTACCTAAAGGACAACTTCCCCTTGCCCCACATCGACTTGATAGTCGAGTCAACGGTGGGCCATTAACTGCTCAACTTCATGGATGCATACTCAGGCTACAACCAAATCCGAATGAGCCCGAATGATGAGGAGAAGACGATCTTCATCACTGACTGGGGACTCTATTGCTACAAGGCCATGCCGTTCTGCTTGAAAAATGTTGGCACAACGTACCAATGACTAGTCAATAGAATGTTTAAAAAACAGATTGGCCAGAATATGGAGGTGTACGTAGATGACCTACTGGTCAAGAGCAAGAAGCCCGAACAACATTTATCTGATCTTCAGGAAGCTTTCACGATATTGTGGTGCTACCAAATGACGCTCAACCAGTTGAAGTGCGCCTTCAGAGTGGATTCGGAAAAAGCTTTTGGGCTTCATGGTCTCCGAGAGGAGAATCGATGCCAACCCAGAGAAGGTTCAGGCAATAGTGGGAATGCCCCCCGCCCTCCGCCCTGCGCTGCGCAACCTTCACGAAGTGCAGAGGCTTGCAGGATGGGTTGCAGCCTTGAATCACTTCATCACCCGCTCGACCGACTAATGCCTTACCTTCTTTAAGATCCTAGGGAAGGCATGAGAATGAGATGCAGAATGCGACTAGATGTTTGGGGACCTAAAGGGATACCTAGCCCACCCGCCACTTCTCAATTAGACCAAGTAGGGCGAAAACTTGACCGCTTAGCCGTATTGTCGCACACCGTGTCTGCCATGATAATCCGCGACACAGAAAAGGGGTAACAACCCATCTATTACACAAGTTGGGATGGAGGTATCAGTTGCCTCTGCAACGTCACCCGAGCATGCCACAGACATCATGAAGTTCCTTAATGTCGGCGAAGTCCCAGACGACCAAAAAGAGGTGTGAAAGGTCAAGAACTGATATGCCCTGTTCACGCTATTGGGAGGAATTCTATACAAAAGGGGATTCTCCGACCCTCTCCTAAGGTGCATCTCACTAGAAGAAGGCCAGTACGTGTTAGCTGAAATCTATAGGGAATCTGTGGAAGCCATTTGGGAGGAAGGGTGTTGGTCACAAGAGTAGCTTGGGCAGGGTACTATTGGCCCACTCTTTCCAAGACGTAAAAAGCTTTGTGTAGAAATGTCGGAAGTGCCAAGAGCACGCACCTGTGTTCTGCTGCCCGCAAAAGGAGCTAACATTGATCATGTCTCCATGGCCTTTTGCGCAATGGTGGTTGGATTTGATTGGTCCATTTTCCGCGGCCAAAGGTAGGGTAAAATTCGTGGTTGTAGTAGTGGATTACTTCATAAAATGGGTTGAAGCGGAAGCAGTGGCGACCATCACGGCCCAAGTCATCACCCAGTTCCTTTGGAAATCGGTGGTCTGTCGGTTCAACATCCTCCAAAGCTTCATATCAGACAATGGCCAACAGTTCAATGGCTCGCACTACTGGGCATGGTGCACAAAGCTAGGGATCAAGGTCAAGTTCTCTTCTCCAGGGCACCAGCAAGCCAATGGACAGGTCGAGGCGACCAACCAAACCTTGTTGGGTATCTTGAAGAAAAGGTTGGGGGATTAGAAAGAAAGATGGGTCGAATAACTCTTGGGGATGCTATGGGCCTATTTAACGAGTGTCAAGACTCCCACAGGGGACACGGCCTAGGTATGGAGCAGCACCACCTCGATCAGCCTGACAAGGGATCCCCCGTGCTAAGTATAAATATCCCTTCCTTGGGGGCAAAACCACACATATACATTGGTTAAAAAGCTTGCACATATCACTAGTTCTGAACTCAAACTAACTTAGTCATAAGAGGTATCTCTCACCACCTTGAGCCTTCATTTTCTCTGTACACAAGAACAGACCAACCTAGAAGGGCAGAGTTGCTCGGGCTATGAAATATGATATCAACAATTCCAATTTTGAAAGATTAAAAAAAAATGAAAAAAGGAACAGGAGTAGAGAAGACGAGCTTCCATGCAACATTCACCAAAAAGGAAAATAATTACATCGAAGATGGGCTCTCTCCCACTGAAAAATTAAAAAAGAAATTTGAGTTCTACTCCATTTTGTTGGAATTGGAGTACAACCGAATTTGAAATCGGATTTTCAGATTTTTACTTAGCCTTAATTTGATATTTAGAAGGGGACTCTTAGAGTTTCTGTCCTAGTAGACATTTACCTCCTTAGAATAGTTATATGAGATGAGATAATATGTGAATAATAATAAAATAGTTTGTGAATAATAGTAAAATTATTTGATTGTGTTTTAGAAAATAAGAGAGGAAAAATTGAATAAAAATAGTAAAGAGTTAAAATATTAGTAGAATATAATTTTTCTTAATGTTATTTATGTTTTGAGATTTGAAAAGTTAAATTATTTTTTGTGTTTTGTTTGTAAGTTTGAGAAAGTTGAAATGGTTAAGTAATGACTTGATGGAATTATTGAAAATTTGAAATTAAAGAGTGTTTGTGGTATTTGAATGTTGAGTTGAGATGAGATAAGATGAGAGAATCTTGCAATTCAAACGGGGCCATAGAGATGTAAATATGTCCTCCTATTTATGTCTATCGCATTCCTTTCAAATAATATAAAAGTGCTATAATTATAAAAATATTTTACACAAATAAATTTATAATATAATAAAAATAATTTTATAACTTGACACAAGACTTAAATTCACCTCAATTTTTTTTTAATGTTCTTATAGGACGTTGCTACGTCGACAGAAATTCTTTACCGAACACTTCAATTTTTTTTTTTTTTTACCATTTTTAAAAGTATTTAGAGATTTTTTTTTAAAAAAATTACATATTTATTTAAAAACACTTAACTAAATTATTTGGCAATAGTGTTTTCCGTTCTAACTATTCTTTTCCCACCCATGAAAGGTAGTTACAGGTTTCTTTCAATCTTTTCACATATATAGTAATTTATAGCCCCTCGTACCTATTACTTTATCAGTTGGGTCCAGCTGCTACTAAAAGTGTAAGCTAAAGTTTTCTATGACCATGAACATGGGAGATTGTGCAAACACGATAGGGTTCTTTGTCCAGCATTCAATCAAAATATTTTGGCTTCGACTACAACGTGGAGAATTATCCACTTAAGGGCGAGATATTCACCGGGAATATTTTTAAAAAAAAATATTATCTACAATAATAGCAGCAGTATACTGCAAGATTGTATGTCTAAAAAAAAAAAAAATTGCCAATATTCAAAAAAAAATATTATTTTATCTATTTAATTTTTTTTCTCATTTTAATATCTCATCTATTTTAATTTTTATAATTTAATAATTAAAAAAGTGAATATTAATGTATTGATTTTTTTTTAAAAATATTTTAATATATATATATAAAAGAAAAAATAAAAGATAAATTTTTACCTGACGGTCAAAATAAGCGTGCTAGTCTGAGAGTCAGAGTAGCCCTGTCATGTTCAAATTGTTAGAGGGACGACAGTGGAGGAAAGATGGCCAATAAGGTTGGGTCTTTTCGTTCGATCGGCTGCAGCCTGCAGGTACGTAGTCTGAACCTTTAGCATTGATGGGCATGTGTTGCTGTGTGAAACTGGGCCAGGGCTTGAAATTGTTTAATTGTTTTACGTAGGTCCAAAATTTGTGCCAACGTACGCACATAAACATTCATTGCGTTTAGTGATTGAGATCATACCAGATGATTTAAGGTGATATATAAATAATAATATTTTATGTGTTTTGTTAAAATATATTTAAATATAGATAAGTTGGAATATGTATTTAAATATTTAAAGTAAATTAAGATCAGTTTAATTTTTTGAATAGTGAGTTGAGATGAAATGAGTTGAGAGAAAAGTTGAATACTAAATAAAATATTATTAGAATATTATTTTTTAATATTACTATTATTTTAAAATTTAAAAAATTTATTATATTTTATGTGAAAATTTAAAAAATTTATAATGATTAGATGAGATGAAACAAGAGTAGATAAATCATTTTTGTATCCAAACCTACCCTCACAAAGTTACACACAAATCCAACGTGAAGTTGTTGAACTGAATTACAAAGGAGACTGCCACAATATTCCAATTTTGAAAAGATTAAAAAAAGAAAAGAAAAAAGAATAGGAGCAGATCAGAACACGAGCTTCCCTGCAACATTCACAAAAAAGGAGAAAAATTACATCGAAGATAGCTAACTTACGACATTGACGTAGCTAGAAACCATGACATAAACCAGCTAAAAGAGCACCTGATGATCCATTCTCATGATAACTTTATTCCTTAGTTCACGAACTGACTCGCTACGTACGCGCATATATATACTTACCATGATCAGATTATCAATGGTGAGGATTCACGAGTGCAGAGTAGGTTTTCGGGGAAGGAGGGGTCATTTCATCGATTGTAGGGATAACAACACCTTCTTCATCTTCCTCCTCTTCTTCGAAAGCCGAATAAGCAGTACGTATTGTGCATGGAACGATGTTGAAAGTACTCTCTCGTGGGCAGCTTCTAGGCCTCGAGAAGAAACGTGAACACTCTGCAGCAGACTTCTGCTGCGGTAGCCCTATAATGCAGTTCCTCCTCACGTCAAGCCTCCTTGCCCTTATCAACCTCCTGCAGGCTGGCCCGACTTGGCTGAAGTAATTGTACGATAGCGAAAAGTTGTACGCATTCGGAAGTCTGCACAAGGACTCGGGAATCGTCCCGTAGAACTCGTTATGCGCCAGGTTGAGTAACTCCAGTTTTGCCAGGCACCCGAATGACTGCGGTATTGGCCCTGTCAAGATATTTCCCCCCACGTCCAACACGGTGGCCTTGATCAAATACCCGATCTCGAAAGGGAGACAACCGGTCAATCTGTTGTTCAAGAACAGAGCCTCGAGTAGGGTGTTCCAAGCCCGGCCAATACTGCGAGGGATTGTTCCGGTGAACTTGTTGTTGGCAAGGGTGAGAAACAGTGCCGGCGTGTTCCCCAATGTGGTTGGAATTGTTCGATTGAACCCGTTGTTGTTGATGAACAAAACGTCCGTGTCGATGTTGAATAATGGAGCCGGGACTGCCCCGGCATAGGTGTTGAACCTAAGGTCCACGAAGGTTAGATTGGTGGCGCCGATGACACTTGACGGGAATCCTCCGGGGAACTTGTTGTTACTCAAGTCGAGCTCGTACAAGTAGCGCAACTGGTTGATGTTCCGGTTGATTGCGCCGGTAAAATTATTGGAGTTAGCATGGAAGATAGCAATGTCGGGCAAATTGCGGATAAAGCGATAGAAATTCAAGAAGCGACCACCAAATCTTGCACCATTGAAGACAATGCCAGCAAGTCCGGTGATGTTCAAGTCCGGCACGGTATCGCAATAGAAGCCCTTGAAGAGGCAGTAATTGTTGCCAACCCAAGTGCGGGTGTAGTTTTGAGGGTCGTAAGTGATGTTTCTTTTGAGCTCCTGAGTGATGAACAGAATCCTAGCTCTGTTGGACAATGGCCCAGGATTGTTTGCCGGGCGACGCGGCATAAGATTGAGGGATGGAGGGTACAAAGGAGGTCGAGGACGGATACGAGGAACTAAAGGTTTCGGAGGAGGTGGGGGAGATATTAGAGGACATCTTCGTGCTGGGGGACACTTACCAACTGGTTGGGCATGTCCGTGCGAGAAAAAGGAGCAAAGGATGAACAGAGCTGAAACTAGTGAAACCAGCATCTTGGCCGTCATGTGTGAGTGTAGAAAGAAGAGAGGAAGAGTTTTGTGCATACAGCAGAAGTTCTACTCACTACTTATAGATCAGTACAGATGTTGTGTCGGTCAAGCCCTTGGTATAAATCATTGTCAGCTTTGGATAAGCTAATTGCCAACATATGTTATAAACATTCGATGATGAATTGGAAATGCATTACGTCATTAGTATTGGCTTGGCTAAATATATCTTTAAAATTTAGTTAATGTCATATTTTTTTATATTTATCTATTCTATTTAAATTCAATTCCTACATTAGATTAGCTATCCACTCTCTATATAATAATAAAATATTATTAAATTAATAATTTAATTTATATGTATCACATTTTATAATTCTATCAATTTAATATTAATAATAATTATATTCTAATTAAATTAATATTAAAAAAATTATATTTTTAAAAGTCATTTAATATTAATAATAAAAAATATTGATTAAACTCATTTAAATTTTTATCTAAATTTCTTAATTATAAATCAAATAATATTTTTATTAGAGTGAAAAATTAATATTTTAATGTTTATTTGGAGTGAGAAATTAATATTTTAATATTTGATGAATCAATAATGGTTCTTCATCTTTGGTCAACCACTGTAGCAAAAATCTATTTCATTTTAAATTTGGCCAATCTAATGTAGAGTATTTTTTACATCAATTATCTAAATTTTAAATAACTTTTCCATTTAGCCAAGTCAATATGAATGCTCTTATGGGTTTTTACTTTAAACCAACAATCATTTGGGAGCAATAATGGTACTTGCCTCTTTATCGAAATGACTGTAATTTATTTTCACATAAATAGTCAATATGTCGATTTGGGAGGATCTTAGCAGATAAAAGGTAAATTATAAAGTTTTGGGGTCCGCTCAAAAAATGAAAAGATTAAAACTTGAATTGGAAATGTAGAACTTAGTGTTGGAAGAATTGAGGGTTCTTTTCTTTTTCTGGTATTTGGATCCATAACATCTTCTAGGCTACTACATCTCTGATAATGTAGACAAACTCTTTTTCCAATTTCGGTTTTCCGACCCTTCACATTTTAAGAAAATAAAGATAACAATTCAAGATAATATAAAAAAATAAAAGTTTATCTGTGATCAGTTATTCCCTGTAAAAATAATTATTTTATACTAAATTCAATTTATTCTTCACTCAAATAGTTTACTAATGGAGTAGCATGTGACAAAGATGACATTACCAAGTCAATTCATGTCATTCAATGACTCATATTGTAACCCAAATCATATGCATTTCATTTCAGTCAATCTTACAAAAAAACCCTTCCACGTGATTTTGGCTGTTCTATACGTACAATAAAAGAGGGGGTCTCCACCCAAAAAAGAAAGCAGTGGACCAATCCAAAACCCTCGATTTGATTTATATAATACTTGAAATAGTTCAACTTTTGCTTTTAACGTATATATAAATATATATTTATATTTATATGTATGTGTCAATAATTGCGTACTGCTGTGTGTTCTGTTCTTTTCCCGGCAGAGCAGAGATAAAGCAGCTAATCAGAGGCATCTGGAGGGAGAAAGCAAAGCAAAAGTTAGCACCTACGACTTTAAATAAAAATAAAGTAAAGAAGATAATATAAACACATGGATAAAAATATTTGTACGAGAATAAAGACTTGGAGAATAAAGGCGCTCGTTCTCAAAATACTAAAATAGTAAAGGTGGATATATCATTGTACTGTAGGTTCGTTGGGGGAATAGTTTTATGAATAATAATATAGTTTGTGAATTATTTTATTGGGGAAATAATAATATTATTTTATAAATAATAATAATATAATTTATGAAGTAGTTTGAGGTTAAAATATTGTTAGAATATAATTTTATAATATTATTTTTATTTAAAAATTTAAAAAAATAAATTATTTTTTATTTAAAAATTAAAAAAATTAAAAAAATTATTTTAAAAAATTATAATAATTAATTTAAATATATTTATATTTAAATAATATTTAAATTAGAGGTGAGATGAGATATACTATTTCCAAACAAACAACCCGGAGTAGAAACTCAGTGAGCAAGAAGATATTTAGATTATGTTTGGATGTTGAGATAAGATGAGAATTTTTGAAAATTTTATGAATAGTGTTAAGATGAAAGTTTAAAATATTATTTTTTAATATTATGATTGTTTTGGGATTTGAAAAAGTTAAAGTAAAATTTGAAAAAGTTGAATTGTTTATTATATTTTATATGAAAATTTGAAAAAGATGTAATGATGAGATGAGATGAGATGAGATAGAGATGAGAAATCTCATCCCTCCCCCAAACATAATCTTAATGTATTTCCAAACGTCCACCGACAGCCTAGCATACCAACGGCTTTAAATAAAGAAAGGAGAAAAGGTTATTATGTTCCTCTCACTTTAATCTTATTTTTAAAAGTTATTTAAATTTATTAAAAATATATAAAAAATAAATAAATACAAATACAAATTTATGGTATGCTGCGCCATCGATCATTGCAGCCTAGCATAACTCGTAAATAAAAAGAAAGTAAAGAAGATAATATAAACAAATGGATAAAAATATTCAGACGAGGAAAAAGTCCCTTGGGGCTTGGAGAATAAACTATAAAGGCACTCGTACGTCTTCTCTCTTTTTTTTTTTTGAAAAGAAACAAACATCTTCATTAATATCAGGGTGTCACTCGTTACAATAACAATCCCTCTCTACAATTCTTTGAATACAATTCTCTACAATTCTAAAATACTCGTACGTCTTCTTGAAATCAGTAAAGGTCGATCATTGTGCTACTGAGAGAACTATCGTTAGCTTCTCTCTAAATTTTCCCATGATTTAATTACAAAAACACATTTTTAAATTTTTTTCTATTAAAATAATATTTTTATTTTTTATTCTTTTTCTTTTCTTTCAATTCCCTTTAAATTCTTTCTTTTATTCGATTAAAATATAAGTTTAGAATTAAAATTTAAAAAAAATGATTTAGGATGTGTACACTTTTCCCCGAATACACATCCTAAAATTAAAAATTACTATAAAAAATCGGATATAGCTCATTTTTCTTTTATTTTAAAAATTGTATTCATTTTTTAAAAACTTCTTATATTTTACTCTATATTTTTCTCTATTTTATTAAAATAATCCTTTTTTTTAATTTTTTCTCTCACTTCCCTTTATAGTCTTTCTTTATATTCTATTAAAATATAAATTTAAAATAAAAAAATAAAAAAATATTTAAGATGTGTACAGTTATTTTCCAAATTTGGAGAGAATTTGAAGAGCAACTGTATACATCCTAAAATCAAAAGTTACTATAAAGAATCGGATGTAGCTCTTTTTTTCTTTTTCTTTTTTTCAATTTTCTTATTTTCTTTTCCTTATAGTGGATGAGAATGGTGTGAGCAGGAAGATAAGTGATACTTGGGACGACCACCGACAGTCTAGGGAAAGTGACACATGAGAACAATTGAACAAAGGCTATATATGTTGGGCCCTCCAAATTATGTACTTTTAGGAGGAGGAATTATTTTATTGCAAACATATTTAATGTTAAGGTGGAAGACTTCACCACCATGACCTAATCCATGTCGTACTAAATTAATAGTAATTGATATCATGTTGGAACAACCTCATGTCCTGATCTGATTCTCAATAAATGATCAATAAAAAAGAGAGAGAATAATTTGAGATGGAAAAGAAGAAGTAGAGAATCATCCGTGTAAATCGTAAAGCTAGCTAGCATTATTAATTGCGCGTCGGCAACATCGATCAAAGCATCATGAACTGCTTTCTTGCATGCAGGATGAAGGTACTGCTGAAGAAAATTAAATTGCTGAACATGCATGAGAAGGGAAAAGCAAAAAAGTAGATGAAGGGGAATTAATTATTTCCAGCTTTGGAATTATTAAATCTTCCTCACTTTGTGTTTCTCCTAGTCATCAACACCATGTCTTTATATGTGGAAATGAACAAAATTCCAAAGTGCAATACATAATGCACCTTTGGTGACGTGGGAACAAATGCGTCATAAAACCACTCTCAAAGTCATGCTACTAAATAATATATATTTCTGTCAGATTTTTTGTTTTGTTTTGTTTGGTTCGTGTTCTTTGTCGTGGTCGATCTGCCATGTCAGGTGAAAATAATGACATGGGATTGATAAAGTCCTGTGGCCTGCATAGATCAGAACAAAAATCTCAAACTTCGTAAGTATATAATGCTAATTTTATCACATGATTAGGTAATTAAGATTCATTGTGATTTTTTATATTAATATTTTTATCATAAAAAAAAAAATTTATTTATGATAGCCTACGACGCGGTTTGAAACTTGGACTCAGACTTATTTTAATCTGAGTCTAACATTCAAATACTTAACTCTCAAATCATTAAATTCATTTCAATTCAAAATCTCTTTGCATGTGGGAGTCACAACTTTTTTCAACTTAACACCCATTTATACGTAGGAGCCACAATCTTTTTCAACTTCTCATAAATAAATCTAAACATCCAAACACATCTAAACTTATTTTAAGTGGGCCTCACAAAACTTATTCCACTATCTCAACTCATTACTATTTATAAAAAATTTAACTCAACTCAACATTTAAACGGGGATATTCAACGTCGAACTTGACAAAATATACGAACTACTAAGTGGTTTCATGAGTGTCGATGTTTTAGTTGGATATAATGTCGTTTAATTTCTTGTTAGTAGGACTTTTCGATTATTAGGCTTCTTAGGAAAATCCCAATTTAATTAGGCGCTTAGAAGAAACTATATATATATATATATATTTGTGGGCACTTGAAAATGTATTTCATGCGCGGTTTCTATGGTTACAACCAAATTTTGTAAGAAACCACAACAATTTAAAGTAGACTATAAAAAGCAGCTTTTCCTAATATTTTTATCATGCAATTATATGGCTGCTCATTTATCTTATGCTCTTTATCAATAAGAGTTACTATTTAAGTGCATTAGATGGAACATAACAAATTAGGAATACATTGTCTTCAAGCATAGTTGAAGTTTTTATTTACATGCAAAGTTGAATAAGAACAAGCCAATTGGCAATTGAGATTCATTGGCCGTTGTGGAGAGTTACGAGAAGGAGAAGTAAAGTGGTATATTGTCTTGACTCCTACCCTGGGGGTGAGCAAACCCTTTTAACCTGAAATCCAAAAAATATAAATTTTAGATATTACATTTATTAATGCTTAAAAACGGCACAACAGATCAAAATGACAGACAGATCAATTCCCAACCTTCTTGAGGTTGTTCGGGTCTCGATCGATGTGGTGTAGAGCTCTTGATAGTGGTCTGGTGCGGCTGTATGGTATCGGTACGTACATCCATGACGATGAATAGTAAATAAATAAAGAAAAAATAAAGAGAGATAAACATACAGATTTAAGTGGTTCGGCAATGAGCTTACGTCCACGGGAGTTTGGAAAGGTAAGAGTCCACTATAATATTCTTGTTTTACAGTTTTTCATGATCTCTTCTCCTCACTGTACAATATTATATTGGAGGTCTATCTTCAGGTGGAGTTATCGCTGCTGGAACTCCTATGGTGAGGTTGAAGAAGCTCCTAGGAGAAGCTTGGCCAAAAGTTCCTAAAGTCGTCTCATTCTCTACCTTTTATCTTCTGCCCCTACTTTATGTCCTCCCCTCCCTTTTGCTTTATGTCACTTCCCCTTTATTTTATGTCACTTTACCCTCTTCATTCTAACACTCTGCACTCCCTCAACCTTTTGTCCCTTCCTTCTCTCTTCTTATTCTTCCCTCCTAATGAGTCGGCCCATTGGGCTGGGCCTAGGAAATACCGTGGGCCTATTATATTTTATCCCTTACAATTGCCTACGATTCTTAAAGGCAACTTATTCCAACAAAGACCTTGAGAATCTTTAAAGATAAAATACCCAATCGAAATAATCCATCAAAGTCCGTAGATAAATAAATTCTGGGCACGGGTTCCTGGTTATCCGTTCCTCTCACATTAAGCAGTAAAGATTTTTGAGTGTGGGATTAGGCGGGAGATGGGCTCGACTGCGTGAAGTTCGAGTGCGAGGCTCGTCTTGGCCAAGTGAGCGGGAGATAGGCTCGACCGAATAGACTGCGAACGCAAAGCTCGGCTTGGCGAGGTGAGCAGGAGATAGGCTCAACCCCATAGAGTGCGAGCGCGGAGCTTGTCTTGGCGAGGTGAACGGGAGATAGGCTCGATTGTATAGAGTGCAAGCGTGGAGCTCATCTTAGCAAGGTGAGCAGGAGATGGACTCGACAGCATAGAGTGCTCAGCTCAGCTCAGCTATGGTGGGAGATGAGCTCGGCCGTGTAAGGTGCGAGCGCGTAGCTCAACTATGGCGGGAGATGTACTCCATTGCGTAAGTTGTGAGGGCGTAGCTCAGCTATGGTGGGAGATGTACTCAACCACGTAAGGGTGAACAAGTAGCTTAGTTATGGTGGGAGATGTACTCGACCACGTATGGAGCGAGCGTATAGCTCGGTTATAGCAGGAGATGTACTCCACCGTGTAAGTTACAAGCGTGCAGCTCGACTATGGTGGGAGATGTCCTCGACTGCATAGCTTGGCGATGGTGAGAGATGTACTCTACTGCGTAGCTCGTCTCGAAGTGCAAAGATCAGGCAGTCGAGTGACCTACCTGCTTGTTGGGCCCTAAGGGAGGTTGAGCTATCCCTGGCCTTTCTTGTTTGTTGACTTGTTGTAAAAAATAGCCTAGAAGAGGTGGTCATGGCTCGAGTGTAAACACTACGTTCGTTGAGGAGATGTTGTCTCAGGAGTAATGTCAGGTAGCAGAAAGACTGGACCCACACTTCGCCATGAGGAAAGTCAAACCTAAATTGTCACCCTAGAGTCTGGTGAAGGTTTGGAGCTTGGCGTTTGCTGAAGGAGATGCGATCCCTAGAGTAATCATTGGGTAGTCGAAAGACTAAACTTGTGCTCTGTCGTGAGAGAGGTCGGATAGCCTCGAGACTAAACATGCCTCTTCGAGTCTCATGAGGAGGTAAGTAAGAGATGCTTGACAATGCTACAAAAGTCAAACTAGTTAGTATAAATAATCTCCAATTACGGGTGCGAAACTTGTGAACCTGAACTGTCTTGCTGGAGGTCTAAGGTGTTATTTATTCAGCGTCTCATTTGATGGATGTGGAGCATGGCGAGGATCTGAGGCGTACTCGTTTGGCCTTCCGTTGTAGGAGATGGCATCCTTGGAGTAATGTCAGGTAGTAGAAGGAATAAACCCGTTCTCTACTGGAGGAAAGGTCAAGATACCTCAGGTTAAGTCCGCCTCTTTAGTCTCCCCTGGTGGGAGATAATTTGCTAGATAGCTGAGAAGCCGATCCACTCGTCATCGTGACGGGGGCAGGGTAAGTTGTCCGGCAGTCGAGAAGGTGGATCCGCTCTCCTCCGTGATTGAGGTTGGGCAGTCGAGGGGTTGGACCCGCCTGTTGATTATAGCGGGGAGGTAAGGCAGTTTGAGACTGGATACACTCCCGCCCGTTGACATCACAGGAAAAGTAAGTGTCTAGTCAGGTTGGCGCTGATCCCACTCTTCGCCGTGGCAGAGGTCAGGGTAAGTTGCCAAGCAGCCGAAAGGTTAAACTCGCTCTTCGTCGCGGGAAGGATAAGATAGCCCTAAGGCGCATCCCATTCTTCAGGGTCCTGCAGGGAGGTAAGTTATCAGGCAGTTTGGGAGTGAACTCGTTCCCGCCTGTTGATGCTCATGGGGAAGGTAAATAAGGTAAAGGCTAGCCCACTCTCCACTGCGAGAGGGATAAAGCAGCCTTTAGACATAACTCATCCCTTTGGTGCCCGTGAGAAGGTAAGTGTCGAACAGCTGAGAAGTCGGTCCACTTTTTGCCCTGACGGGGGTCAGGTTAAGTTGTCGGACAGCCAAGAGGCTAGACCTGCTTTCCTATGTGAGGGAGGTTGAGCCACCTACCCACCTATTAATTCTCACAGGGAGGTAAGTGTTGAGTTGAATTGGCACTGATCTCACTCTTCGCCGTGGCGGAGTTAGGGGTAAGTTGCCGGGTGGCTGAGAGGCTAGACCTGCTCTCCGTCACGGGAGGGATAAGATGGCTCTAAGGTGCATCCATCCTTTAGGGTCACAAGGGAAGGTAAGTTCTCGAGCAGTTTGGGACTGGATTCGCTTCCACCTATTAACGCTCTTCACCACGGGAGGGATAAAGCAGCCTTAAGGCGTAACCCACCCATTTGGATCCCGCGGGAGGTAAGTAGGAGAGCTGCTTGTCTGCGTGCATGTGAATACCAAAGAGTTTATTCCGATGGAGACATAATGAGACGTCTGAACAGTGTCCGAGTGGGGTTGTTAAGCTGGTTTTGTGCTACATCCTAGGGGGGTTGATTGGCACACATTGTGTAGCGTTGACCGTGCATGGTCGAGGAGTGTTGCCCGCCACTGGGTGTTCGAGTTGCTCTCTAGGATGTAATTCGAGATGGTGAGGTTGTGCCTAGACGTGGTAGGTGGTTGGGATGCTTTGCCTTTGGTTCATACGGTCACCTGTTTGCCCACGTGCACTGGCTGTGATGGTCACTTGCATGTAGCCATGGTGTAGTCCGTTATGCACTCGCTTGCCTGTGCATGGCAGGATGAAGTGGGTAGGATGCATGGGCAAGACGCTTGGACGAGAGAGAAACTCTAGTGGGCGAGGTGCACGGCCGAGTGGGAAGTTGAGATAGATCTCGAGTTGAGGGAGGGGAGTTCGTCGCTTGCTGGCCGAGTTGAGTCATGTACCAGGCCACGGGAGGGGAGTCTGTGGGCGAGGAGCTTTTATTCAAAGAGCACGTGATCGAGGAGCAGATTACACAAGAGTTAGTTGCCTGCCACGGGTTGGCCGACGAGTTGGCTGTTCTTCATTGTGGAGCTTAGTGCCCTGTAAACATTGGCCCGAGTTGAGCTGTTTGTGGCCTTGGCGGGGTGCATGGCTGGGAGCTTGCCCACTTGCGTGACCAAACTGCTCGTCATGCCTTGAGTGGGAGGTGCGCGCCAGTGGGTGGGAGAGTCTCCGTGATGGTTGGGTCATGGCTTTCTGGGTGAGTCTGGGATACAAATGGGTGAGTTGAGACTAGTTGATGGGCAGGTCAAGACCTGTTGGCGTCCATGGCCGAGTTGAGTCTCCTTTGGTTGGGATGAGATGCATGGTCGAGGACAATGGGCCTTTCATAGGGACCAAAAAATACCCTAGGGTGTGGGGGGGGGGGGGGGGGGGGGGGGGGC